>JANFOE010002149.1:0-68449 GCA_025667525.1 Glebionis coronaria
GAGGCTATGAACTCACGTTGATGTGGGAAAGCGGGTTATCAGCAATTCGGATGTACGGTACATGCTTCAATCACGGAAACCTAGACAAATAATACTCGTCTTAGACTTTTGTCCAATGAATTTATAAAATAAAAATTATGTATACATATGATGATTTTATATATATATATATATATATATATATATATATATATATATATATATATATATATATATATATATATATATATGATGATAATGATCAAGTGGGTTTATACATCTTTACTCATTCATGATAGTGTTTATTTGTTGGTAACTTTTATACTAGTTACACTAGTTTTATTTATTTACATGTTTTAGGCCCAATATGCCTATTACAAGCCCAATACTTTATATTAGTCCATTTTACACCTTTATTATCAGTATTATACTTTACATGTTGGTCCCAAGTGGGTTAAGCCCAATAAGTAAGTTTATAAGTGTTTTACTAAATTAGTCGGGTTTATTGTCCATTAAGGCTACTTTGGCCCGTTAATGTTTACATGTCGTAAAGCTCGGGTTTTATCGGTTTTTACTTGTTATATAAGTTTATATATCAGTATGTGAGTTTATAAAAGTTTACATTAGACGGGTCCGACCGTCTAAGTTTTATTTGACAAAAACGTTAAGCTTTCGGTTTTAGCCGAAAAGACGTAAAACTTAGTATATAGTTTTTATAACTTATAAAACTTACCAAACTACTATTTTTATATAATGTCCATTTATTTATCCTTATGCATATTTATATAAATGAAATATATAAGTTAGTGGGTTTTAATTCACATTTTATACTATATTCATTTGAGTGCTTATATAATAATATTAAACTTTAATTTCACAAAATCAGTCCTAAAAATCTAGTTTACTAAAATGATAATATCTAGAGTTCTACATAGAGATAGAACCCCAAATTTTTATCACAGAAACTACATGATATGTGCTTCATTTTATTCCTCTATAGATACTGATGAATCAACCTCTAAGTATTTTATAAAATTCGTCCAAAACAGTGTAGTCAGATTTGCACTCTAAACTTGTTTTGATCATAACTCACTCATTTTTATGATTACATTGTATGACCAACTCTCACATGTGCATAACACCTAATACTTACTGTATATTTATTCCACTTTACCATTTTATCATTTAACATTTGGTTACTTACTATTTTTATACAGCTATCTTTTTAAGCATGATTTTAACCTTGTTACCTATGGTTTTTCATCTCTTTAATCATATTTATCAACACTTGATCCCCACATAACATTTTTATCATTATATATTCATCATATACATATACAATAAGAAAGAAAATACATGATTACATAATCAAATTAACAAGAGGATGGGAAGAACAATCTTTATACCACCAAGATTATGTAGGTTGTGATCAAGACATGGATTTTGATCACACAACTTGTGATAAATCAACACCAATCTTCAAGGCTACCAATACTTGTAATCTTCTTGTAGAAATCAGCCCTTGGACATCACCAAATCTTCTCCTTGGATGTTAAAATCACCACCAATCAGTAGAGCTTGAAAAAGGCTTCATCATATGTAGAGATAACATAGGATTTGTGGTTAAATTTGATCAAAATGGGGTGTTTAAGGGTGAAGGTTGGACGGCAATGGTGGAAAGATGGGAGGATTTGTGTGAGATTTGCATGAAAATAATGAAGCTAGTGGTTTGGTTAGATGGTTTTGATGTGTGTTAGCTTACACATTAAGCTTCAAATGACAAGTGTTTAAGCTTGTTAGTTAAGCTTGGACTCCTCATGGGGTGAGGTGGTGCATACTTGGTCGTCCCATGTGTGGGGGTGGGACAAGTTTATCTTGTCTCATCCCCATTTAATTACGGGTACTCCTCGATTCTAGTTTCCTCGATTTGCGTGCCCTCGGGTCGTTTTACGAAAAACGCTTTTATAAATTATGAATCAACGGCACAAAACGAATCTAATAAAAATTGTCTCATCAAAAACGGAGTTCGAAAACGTAAATACGTAATCCTAAGGTTTTCGGTTTAGTCGTAAAGGACGTTAAATTAAAATCGTAAGTCCTAATCTCTTCTCGTAAATTTGTGAGTTTATGAACCAACTCAAAATTAAAATCCCAAAATAATATTCACGGATAAATTTATTTTCTGAAATGTCGGACTGTCACCAAAACGGTGTATGTAAACGTAAGCACGTAACGTAGAATCCTCCGGTTTTGACGTAGTCGATATTACTTCAAGACGTAAATCCAAATTTCTTTCCATAAATAAGTGAGTTCATAATATAACATTAAAATAATATTTTTAAATAATACTTGAGAATAAAATATCAACCATAAATTGACGGATTATCACAGATTTGTCGGATGGAAAGACACTCATTGGTACCAAATGGATTCTCAAAAACAAGAAAGATGCTCGAGGTATTGTGGTAAGGAATAAAGCAAGACTAGTAGCACAGGGTCACACTCAGCTTGAAGGGATTGATTATGATAAAGTTTTTGCTCCTGTTGCACGAATTGAGGCCATACGACTATTTTTGGCTTTTGCTTCTTATATAGGCTTTATAGTGTTTCAAATGGATGTCAAGAGTGCATTTTTGTATTGAAATATTGAAGAAGAAGTATATGTCACTCAACCTAAGGGCTTCGTGGATCCTCTTCATCCTAAGAAGGTCTACAAGGTTGTCAAGGCCCTTTATGCTCTTCATCAAGCTCCTAGAGCCTGGTATGAGCTTCTTTATACTTTCTTGTTGAAGCATGGCTACTGAAGAGGCACCATTAACAAAACATTGTTTCTTAAGAAGAATGCCAAAGATATCATCTTTGTCCGGGTGTATGTAGATGATATCATCTTTGGTTCTACCAAGAAGGAATGGTGTGATGAGTTTGAACAGTTGATGAAGGGCGAGTTTCAAATGAGTGCAATGGGAGAACTCACATTTTTCCTAGGAATTAAAGTCAAGCAACAGTATGATGGTATCTTCATTAGTCAACATAAGTATGTTCATGACATTATTCAAAAAATTTCATCCATCTTGTTACCAAGCTCTACTAATCATCAATGGTTGGACTTCTCTACAAAGCTGATCACAACAAAGTGGCCTACCTAGGCGAGGGCCCACAGAGAGAGGATTATGCAGACATCTTAGAGTTCATTAAGGCTTCTCACATTAGGTATGCTCTTACATTGTGCCCTACTTGTTGGAAATACGTTTTTACGTATTTAGGAAGATTCGGTCACTCCGACAATATATTAAGTAGTAGCTCGTAGTCTAGATATCTCTATATATTTTTAAACAAGGAAAAGCCCGGTCCATGCTTGTATGGCCGGCCCAATTGTAAGCCCAAGCCCATCTTATGGGCTTGGTATATAAACCCTCTCCTTAGATGGAGAGGGTGTTGGTTCACATAACTTTACACATAGTAAAAGTGTGTTTTTATACTTTCTCTCTCAAAGTGTGTGTGTGTTCTTACCATATTTCTATCTCTTTCTCTCTCTAAACATAAGCTAGATTTACAATATCCTACAAATGGTATCAAGAGCCATAGGATGATTGTTTGGTTTATGTGTTTGTGTTCTTGATTCATACGCCTTTGTTTGATCCAAAATCATTCGTACCAAATTTTTTTGTGTTTTTATGGTTTAATCTTGATATACTTCATCTACGTACTTGTTGTAGTAATTTGGTATTGTTACTTTGGTTAAAAACACAAACTTTTTGGGTGTTTGATTCATTTTTAGGCTTAGAATCTCGAATTTTTTGTATTTTAGTACTATCCGAGAAAAGTGGTTAGTTTGATTCCATAGTACGATCTGTGTATTGTGATCGCATAAACCTGGGGTTTCTACTTGCGATCCAATATCACGATCACAGGCCACGATCACTCGTTGCGATCACAGGCCACGATCACTCGTTGCGATCACAGGCCACGATCACTCGTTGCGATCAAGACTACGATCAACGAGTGTGATCCGAGTACGATCATAGAGTACGATCAACGAGTGCGATCTAAGTACGATCATAGAGTATGATCAACGAGTGCGATCAAAGAGTACGATCACAGGGTACGATCCACGAGTACGATCCGAGTACGATCACTAGTACAATCTGAGTACGATCCCCACTGCGATCAAGTGTTGCGATCCAACATTTTTCAAAAACGTGTTTTTAAAATTTTTAACAAATCGTGTGTAGTTTTGACTTGGATTTTTTTGGTTTATCGAGAACATAATTTAGGGGATTTCAACATCATTTCTCGGCTTCAACACACAACAACAAATACATTTACTCTCTCTCTCATTGTTCGATCAACATTTGTAAATCTTAACTTATCGAAATGGAGTACACATCTCTTACGGTTAAGTCCATCCTCTCGGGTACGGATAATCGTCCACCAATGTTGGTGAAGACTATGTATGAGGATTGGGCTTCCCGAATGGAACTTTATATTTTGAACAAAGAAAATGGACATCTCATTTGGGCATCGGTGCTCAATGGACCATTGGTATATGGTACTGTGACGAAAGGTGCGTTTACTTGTCCTCGCACTACGGATGAATTAACTGGAGATGCTAAGATACAAGACAAGTGTGATAAACAAGCTACAAACATCATTCTCCAAGCCCTTCCTCCAGATGTCTACAAACTCGTCAGTAAACATAAGGTTGCCAAAGAGTTATGGGATAGAATTCGTGTTCTAATGCAAGGCACCTCGTTAACTAAACAAGAACGAGAGTGTAAGCTTTATGATACATTTGATAAGTTTGCCTATGTCCCCGGGGAGACTCTCAATGATTACTATTTGAGATTTACCCTGTTGTTGAATGAGCTCAATATATATGGCATAGCAATTCCTACGTTTCAATTGAACACCAAGTATTTGAACACTCTTCCTTCAGAATGGAACAAGTACGTGACAGCTGTTAAATTGGCTAAGGATTTGCATCAAACAAACGTGGATCAACTTCAAGCTTTTCTTCAACAACACGGAAGCCATGTGATCGAGGCTCGGTTGTCTACACCTCAAGTTCGTGATCCACTTGCCATGTATGCTTCTCAATAAATGACTCCCCAACAAAACATGGCTTTCACTTATCAACAACCATCATACTTGCAGCAGCCACCACCACACACCTATCAGCAACCACAGCAACCACCTTATCAACTACTAATGATGCCACAACAAGCATTTCAACAAAGTGTTCATCAACAATCTTTTCTACAGCAACCACCACATTAGGCATCACCCTCACAAGCCATCACTTCTCCAATGGGCTACACTCCTCGGCAAGGATATTTTCCAATTGAAGCACAACCAGCACAAGCCTTCTACTCCAATGAACTTCCACCAATTGAAGCATCGGTCTTTACTCCAAATGATACGCCAACTGATGTGCTAAACCATCTCACTGCCTACTTGTCAAAACTTGTTGCAACTAGAGGGTTTCCACCAACAAACAATCAGCTCCACACTTCTTCAAATCCTCGACAACAAACCACTATTCAAGATGGTCAAGTAACAGTGCAATCCATTCAGGGTAGGCAAAATTCATATGGACCCACAACAAGGACCGTGAACAATCAAGCTGTGAATTCTCAAGCTAGTGGAAATGGAAGCACTATTGGTCCTCAAAAGGTTGTGACTTGCTACAATTGCCGAGGACAAGGTCATATGGCGAGGGAATGCACTCAGCCAAAAAGGAGAAGGGATGCAACATGATTTCGTGAGAAGATGTATTTGGTCGATGCTCAGTCTAAGGGGAAGATTTTGGATTCAAAGGAATTAGCATTTCTTGCAGACCCATGGGTAGTAGATAATGAAGGCATCGCAGTCGTCTCTACTTCTAATGTAGCATATCAATCAGATGATCTTGATGCATATGATTCGGATTGTGATGACATTCCCTCAGCCTAAGCTGCACTCGTTTCTAATCTCTCTCACTACGGTTCTGATGTCGTTAGTGAGGTACCAACCACATCTAATAATATTCATGATAATCCACATCATGTTGAGCATGAAAATGACAACCTCGAATAGCATTCGGGAACTAGTAACTCAAATGATGCGGTATCCAATCCAACACATTTGAGTGAACCTCAACCAAATGCTACGACGGGTATGGAATCTTATGATCAACGTGATTTGGTAAGGGTGCCTAAACATATTATTGATAACATGAATATGGTTGTACGACAAACCCTAGATATGAATGCCAACCTAACCGCTGAGCTTGCGCTGTATAAGGAAAAGGTCAAAACTATTGAAATGGTCCCTCAAGCAGATAAAATAACTTATTCTAAATTTGACCAACTTCGTTTTGAAAAGATTGAACACTTAAACGAAATAGAATCATTAAAAGCTACCCTTTCCAATGAATTAAAAGAAAAAGAGTCGGTTGTAAATGATTTTCAGAAACTCAAAATGGATTTCGAAACTCTCGAGTCTAAAAAGTTTGAATCAGAAATTAATGCTACCAAACTTCTTAAATTCAAGGAACAACAGCTTTTAAAACAATACGCTTCCACAGAAAAGGTTCATCTTTTAACTAAATTGTTCAAAGAACTCGAATTTAAGCGTCTTCAAGATTTACCACCTAATCCCGGTTATGCAAAACAAGCTCAGGAATATATTCCTTGTCTTTATGGTATGACCCTAATTGGCAAATCGAAAGAAGCACCTTTTGTTCGTAGTACTGAGGAGACACAGTCACTTGCGGAAGAAACTCAATCTAAAATGCTTTCAAAATTCCATAAGCTTGATTATGATAAGCATAATAAAGATCAATTTTCTAAAAAGACCCGTATTCGCTTACAAAAGGAATTAGCTCAATGATCAGCTTTTGTGCCCCAAAGTTTGTCAACGAAAAACCTTCCTAGTACGTCTCCTACACTTGTCAAAAAGGATTTAACTAAGTTAATTCCACCGGTAAGTAAGGTGTCAGATAGCTTAAATGCGGTGCACCAATACTTTGTCGATTTTGACAAGGTCATTTTGGAACGTACGACGGCTTCGGCCATAAGGGAAGGTGAATGGAACTTTGAGCACACTAGAACTGCGTTTCGAGACGAAATTGTTCCATTTGTAAACAATGTTAAAGCTTGTCTTAGTAATATTGATCAAGATTTGCTTTTGGAGATAGAAGAGGTTAGACGTGTTTTCAATGAAATGGATGATGCTTATGAAAACAGTTTACTTGAAATAGAACGAGTTTCACACCAAAATGATCAGCTTCTAAAGCAAGTGATGTCTCATGATATTGTTTCCGTCTGTGTGAATAAAAGTGTTGATAATGATTATATTGTACATAATGTTGAATCTGTGGATAATGTGGTAGATAGTACTTGTCACGAATCTGACGCTGAATTTTTAAAGCTTCAAGATTCATATTCTTCGCTTTCAAAACGTTTTGATGAGATTCAAACACATTGTATTTCGCTTGAATGCAAGCAACAATTTATTCAAGAAATCTTTGAAACGTCATTCGAAGGTGTTAATATCGATGATCCAAATTTTCAAAAGAACTTTCAATTGATTTAACAATCAAAACAGCGTCAGCCAAGTGACAAGGTTGCTAAATCTTTGTCGATACACATAGAGAAATCTAGGGAGATTAACTGTGTGAACGTACTTGAGGCCGCTGAGAATTTTAAACTTGATCTAGATTATCGAGTTTCCAAGATTTTGTCCAAAGTTGATAACTTAAAACAGAAAAATACACAATTCTTCGATTCAGTAAAGCCCGCATGTGCTAATACCACTACACAGACTCAATCATTGATTGAACAATTGAATCGAAAGTCAGTGGAAATATCTGATTTGAGGGAACAAATTTGTGATAAAAATCTGGCTTTGGCTGAGTTAAAGGAAATACTTCGTACTCTAAAAGGTAAGAATGTTGTGGATAACGCAGCCATTGTCTCAGCATCGTCCTCTAGTGCAATTAAAAGGAACCTTATCGCCGTCACACCACTTAACAAGGGCCCTAGGACTAAACCATCTCAAACATTGGTCACTAAAGATAAGGCAAAATCTAAACCAGCTTCTAATATTCCTGTGTTGCCTTCTACAGGAGTAATCACCACTACTAAGGCTCAAAGATCTAAGCTTAAAAGAAACAAGAAGAATGATAGGATCTTGCCCCCATCTAGTAGTCAAGAGAAGAAGAAAGTAGAAGCCCACCCTAGGAATGTTATTTCTGTTTTGAATAAAAAGAATCATGTAGCTAAACCTAAAGGCTCTACGGTTGTGCAGCATTCTAAGCCTACTGTGAATTCTAATTTGAAATGTTAGAATTGCAATAAATGTATGTGTCCTTTAACTAGGAACACCAACACTACCGTAGGAACCAAGTGCCCTTTAGATAGGTCTACTCCCACTGTAGTGCCCGCTAATACTCCAAAACCTTAGAAAATTGGAACAATAAAACCTGTTTGTGATAAAACTCACATTAGAAAACGCAGGAAATCTAAGGGTCACACAAATGTTAGCAATTCTGATAATTTTATATCTGTCTCTGCTAACACGCCGGAACCAATAGTTTCCAATGCATTGTCTATTGTTGTTGTTGAAAACACGTGGTCCAAATTGTTCTCTAGTATTTGGACTCTGGTTGCTCTAAACATATGACCGGAGATCGCTCTCAGCTCAGAAATTTCGTCAGCAAGTTTCTTGGTACGGTTCGATTTGGAAATGATCATATTGCAAAGATAATGGGTTACGGTGAATATCATATTGGGAATGTTATAATTTCAAGAGTGTATTATGTGGAAGGTCTCAGTCACTACTTATTTTCTGTGGGACAATTTTTTGATGCAAACCTAGAAGTTGCTTTTCGAGAGCATACCTGCTTCATTCGTAATTTGAAAGGGGTTGATTTATTGAAAGGTACTCGAGGGAATAATTTGTACACTTTGTCTCTACAAGACATGATGGCCGCTTCTCCCGTATATCTTCTCTCCAAAGCATCGAAGACTAAGTCATGGTTATGGTATCGACGGTTATCTCATCTTAACTTTGACGCTATTAATCATTTGGCGAAAAACGAACTTGTTCATGGTCTTCCTAAACTTACATTTCACAAGGATCATTTATGTTCCGCGTGTACAATGGGGAAAAGCACTAAGAAATCATACAAACCCAAGACTAAAGACACCAACCAAGAGAAACTTTATTTGTTGCATATGGATCTTTGTGGGGCAATGCGTGTTGAAAGTCTTAGTGGTAAAAAGTACATCCTCGTCATTGTCGATGATTACTCTCGGTTTACTTGGGTGAAATTTATTACAACAAAAAATGAAGCACCTAAATTCATCATCGGATTTCTCAAGATGATTCAAGTGCGTCTCAACACTACTGTCCGACGCATTCGTACAGATAATGGAACCGAATTTGTGAATCAAATCTTGCGTGGTTATTATGAAGAAGTTGGCATATCTCATGAAACATCCGTTGCTCACACTCCATAACAAAACGGTGTCGTTGAAAGGCGAAATCGCACACTTATGGAAGCTGCTCGAACGATGTTAATTTACGCAAAGGCTCCATTGTTTTTATGGGCAGAAGCAGTATCTACAGCAGTTTACACCCAAAACCGATCACTAATTCGAAAACGCCATGGTAAAACACCTTATGAGCTTCTACATGGAAAAGTACCAGATTTATCATATCTTCATGTATTTGGCTCTCTTTGCTATCCAAATAATGATGGTGACAATTTGGGAAAACTTCAACCCACGGCTGATATTGGTATCTTCATTGGTTATGCACTCACAAAGAAGGCATACCGAATCTACAACCGTAAATTCTCGTAAGATCCTCAAAACTATGAATGTTGATTTTGATGAGCTGACAACAATGGCTTCTGAGCAAATCAGCTCTGAACGCGCACTTCATGAAATGGGACCTAGTAACATTAGCTCTGGTCTTGTCCCAAACAACCCTACTTCATCATCATTTACACCACCCTCTAGGACTAAATGGGATACGTTGTTTCAACCGTTCTTTGATGAATTCTTTACTCCTCCAAGTATTGTTGCTCCAGAACCTGAGGTAATAGCTCTGGTAACCGAAGTTGTCGCTCCAGCAACCGAAGCACAATCAGATACGTCTGCGCCTACAATTGGTCAAGATATACCTTCAACGAGTAATTCTCAACCAACTACCGAATCAACTACTCATGTCATGCCTATAGATGATGAAGAGGATGATGATGATCACGATTTGGAATTCGCTCAAATGCGTGAACTTCCATTCTTTGGTGTACCAATTCCCGACTCTAATCAAGCCGGGTCATCCACCTCAAAGGAAGCTCCTACTACGGTCTACTCCAATCCACGGATTCGTGAACATGACAGCAAGTGAACAATGGATCATCCTATAGATTCTATTATTGGTGACCCTAATCGTCCGGTATCCATACGAAGTCAGTTACAAGAAAATGCAGTGTTTTGTCATTTTGATGTTTTTCTCACTGAAGTTGAATCTAAGACATGGCAAGAATCTTTTACTCAATCATGTTGGATAGAAGCTATGTAAGAAGAACTTAATGAATTTATACGTCTTGAAGTATGGGAACTTGTCCCATGCTCGGATCAAGTGCAGTTACTCACTTTAAAATGGGTTTACAAGGTGAAACTCGACGAGTTAGGTGGAATATTGAAGAATAAAGCTTGACTAGTAGCTCGTGGATACAAGCAATTATTGGGCATCAACTTTATGGAATCCTTTGCACCTGTTGCCCGTTTGGAAGTTATTAGACTATTCCTCGCTTATGCAGCCCACATGAATATGATCTTCTATCAGATGGATATGAAGACGGCATTTTTGAATGGTGAAACCAAGGAAGAGGTCTATGTTCAACAGTCGGATGGTTTTGTGAATCCCAAATATCCTAATCATATGTACAAGCTTAAGAAGGCTCTTTATGGGTTGAAGCAAGCTCCACGCGCATGGTATGATCTATTGTCACAATTCCTCATTACGCAAGGCTTCGCTAAAGGCAAGGTGGATCCCACGCTGTTTATTCAAAAACGAGGTAAAGATATGATTATGGTACAAATATATGTTGATGATATTATATTTGCTGCCTCGACCCAAACCTTATCGGATGAGTTTGGGACACTCATGTCTTCCAAGTTTAAGATGTCAATGATGGGCAAGGTATCATTCTTCTTAGGTCTTCAGATATCTCAGAGTCCTAGAGGCATCTTTATCAATCAATCCAAGTATGCCCTTGAATCGCTTAAGAAATATAAGATGAAATCTTGCGACCCGTGGATACTTCAATGGTGGAACGAACTAAGCTTGATGCAGATACACATAGAGTTACCGTTGATCCGACACTTTATCATTGAATGATCGGTAATCTTCTGTATATCACAGCTAGACGACCTGATCTTCAGTTTGCTATATGTATGTGTGCTCGGTATCAAACTCGACCTACTGAGTTACACTTAGCTACTGTTAAACGGATCTTTCGATATCTTAAAGGAACCATTAATCGGGTACTTTGGTATTCGAAGGACTCTTCGGTCACACTAATGGCATATGCAGGTGCGGATCACGCGGGTTGTCAAGATACAAGGAGTAGCACAAGTGGAACTTTGCAACTGCTAGGAGATCGACTAATAAGTTGGGCATCGAAAAGGCAGAAAAGCGCTGAAATTTCAAGCACAGAAGCAGAATACATAGCTATGTCCGGTTGCTGCGCTCAAATTCTTTGGATGAGATCACAATTAATCGACTATGGTCTAGGTTTCAACAAAATTCCGATGTACTACGACAACAAAAGTGCAATTGCCTTGTGCTGCAACAATGTTCAATTCTCTCGATCGAAGCATATTGACATTCGCTACCACTTTATCAAGGAGCAAGTGGAAAATGGAGTGATCGAGCTTTACTTTTTCCGATCTGAGTATCAATTGGCGAATATTTTCACGAAGGCTTTAGATCGCGCTCGAATGGAATTTTTGGCCGACAAGCTAGGTTTGAGAACATTCTCGCCCGAGACTCTAAAGGAACTGGCAGATGAAGCGAAAGAATAGTGGTGGTAAACTATTCTCCATATCCTTGGTGATCATCTGTATATATTGTTTACATTTTTATCCACAAAACCAAAATACAAAAATATAAAACCATATAAAAACCATAAAAATTGAAAAATTTAAAAAAATCCAAAAATATTTTTAATTTATTTTTCAAAGACATGTCTTTTGGTACGATAATATTTACGGCCTTAGAAATGTTGATTAATATTGACACGGCGCCATAAATAGAGTTCGTACAAAGGTTGTAAATATTTCATAAAACATGCCTATATGGCTTGTAGTTATTTTAGACTGCAACCCAGTTTTCACATTAAAGTCAAGTATTTCTTGTGAAAGCTTTGGCTCAACAACGGGAATTAATTTTCTCGGGCAAGGTTTACTATAAAACCTTGTAAGGGATCAAGTTTACCTTATAACTTGGTCTAACACAAATCTATGTACGCATCAGTGCATTCATTTGTTAAAACAAGAGAAGTCTTGTTTTTATGAAGCAATCATCTCTACAACCATAGCTATATACATTTGGTATCTACATACTCGACAATGCGACTAATCAAACAACGACTACAACTCTTTCGATAGAACACGGGTCAAAAATTGAGGGGGAGCAATTGTCAAGCATTCAGAATCTTCAATGCCGAAAGTGCCAAGTTCATAAATTGGTGTCAAGACAAAAATACTAGTCGTACATGTGGTGTCAAGAGATGACTTCAGACGTGACGAGGCGACCAACATTTACCGACAAGAACCATGTGAACTTATCATATGATGTTCTCATCAATCAGGTCCAACCTTGTCAATTTATTCTAATATGGTGAATATGTGATCATGTTACAAATCGGTATCATATCTCACAAATTGGTCTCATGAAGATTAAAAGGACTTGCATTTTTCTTCCCAAAACCTTTGTTAAAACTTCATTAAATAAATTGATATTAAAAACATCGAGTGGGTTAATATTTTTAATATGGGGGAGAAAATGTGATTTAAAATGGGAAATTATCACAAAAGGTTTGACTTAACGTGATCGCTCATCCCGACATGTGCGAAATATTTTCGAATATCGTGGCATATGTTAAGGGGGAGCAAAATGGATTTGTGATACAAAGATTTTCTGTGGGTTCTAATTATTCTCGGAATCCTCTCGAATTGATCTAGGCCTTAAGTGGAATGATTGTTCTTGGTTATCAAATAAAAGGGTTTGGTTTTCTAAACTACTTGATGTTAAAATGGAAATTTAAATCAAAGACAATTACTTTAATGACAATTAATAAAAACGTGAATTAAAATTGAAATTAGGATCAAAATTAAAATTGAAATCAAAGTTAAAATTTCAGTTAAAATATAAATTGTGAAATAAACGTAAAGAAACAAGAAACAGTAAAACAGAAAAACAGTAACACTGAAAGAAAATTTATTCAAAACTTTTACCCTTGATTCGGAACTTTACTCATGCGGAACTTAATGATTCATTCGGAAGATTTTGGTTCATCCGGAACTTTGCTCATTCGGAAATTCTTGGTTGGTTCGGAAGTTACTGTTCATTCGGAAGTTTACCTTCATTCGGAACTTTTGAAAAAGAAATTGGTTCGGAACTTTTCAAGAAATTGATTCGGAAGAAATTGGTTCGGAAGTTTCCGATTCGGAACTTTCTGCTAAAGATTGGTTCGGAACTTCTCAGAGTTCCGATTCGGAACTTTTGGTAAAATTTGGTTCGGAACTTTAAAATTGGTTCGGAACTTTATAATTGGTTCGGAACTTCAAGCTCATTCGGAAGTTTAGACTCATCCGGAACTTCTTAAACTGATTCAGAACTTAATGCTTCATTCGGAAGTTTGGCTTCGTTCGGAAGTCTGGGAAACCCAGAAACTCAGATACAGAAATAATACCCGAAGAACAAGGAAAATCAGTTTTAATCCAAAAATCACCAAATTTTTCACCAAATCTTAAATAAAACTAAACACAAAGCATCTATTAACCATAAGCTACAAATCCCATCAACAAAAACACAAATCCCAACAACTTTTGAAGATCAAATCAAGAAAATAAAAACTTAAGAACTTGAGAATAAAGATGATGATGAACAAGATGAAATGGAAAGGTTAAACAAGACTTTGTATTAAATGATTAATGTTTTAACAAGATCAAACAAAGGTTAAAATCACAAGACTACAAAAACAAAGATTAAAATCACCAATCACCCTAGTGGTGATGGTGAAGAAACGAACAAGAAAAGAGAAAAAAGGGGAGGAGAGGAAAACTCCAGACTAACTAAAAAAACTAGTCTAAATGTGTGAGGGGAGGGCTATTTATAGCCTTGTCTTTTGGTTGGTGAGTGGGCTTTCTCCCGTTCTTCTTGTCTTTTCGTCTTTTCAGAAAAGTTTCCGTTTTCGATTCTGATTCGGGATTTGTCGTCGATTAAATTCAACTCGTCTTTTAATTTCTTCGTTTAATAGACTTGAGTTTCTTCGACTTATATAAATCTTCCATCTTTGGTCCTTTTCTTTGATAAATCTTCGAATAGGCCCAGTGACTTCAAATCTTTTGCATCTCTTGGACAATAGACTTTATCTTGAGTCTTTTTCTTCAGTAAAACCCGTGCAATCCCATGTTTTCTTCAATATTCATCCGGTGGGCTCTAAAAACACAATAAACACAAAAACCACGCATAATTCCAAACAAATGATATTAAATACGTGTTTTGGTCTCGTTTTAGCCAGAATTAAGTGGTAAAAGGATGGGTGTTTACACACCTATCAAATCCCCTACACTTAACCATTGCCATGCCCTCATGCAATGCTTAGTGATAAAGCAATTTTACACTTTTCTCATAATTAATCAACCTTAGCCTTATTTAAATTCTACTAAACAAAAATTAAAGAAATAAAACTTCAAAGGTAACAAAGGGATAGAAAACCATTTTCACTTGAAAATAGCTACATGGAAATAACTTGCAAAGAAATTGATGACTTACATTAGGGCTTTGGTGCTGCGAAGATTTATCACCCTCAAGTTTCACGTTCCCCAAACTAAGCTTAAAAACGAGATCATTATTATTATAAGTCAGAAATTCAAACACTTACACACATGGCTTAATTAAATGCTTAAACTCCCTTATTCCTAGGTGTATCTCTTATATTTTATTTTTGTCTTAGAATGATCATGAAGATGCATTTTTGGACTTATTTCGATAGTTAATTTAGGCTGAAAGCAAAGTAGGACGATTTGATCAATAGTTAGCTAAAGGACAAAATCTCTTAAAACTGCTTCTCGGGATATCAAAAAGTTCATATCTTGGCATAACTTGGTTCACGATTTGAGACCTTTCTCGGGCCGATATTTGGCATGTACTTCATACTTCATATCTTCGAGAGACGTTCTTGAGATAATGGTCTTCTCATCATAATAGAGTTTCTTCACTTGGAGACTTTTGAGGGGTACTCCAACTTTGTTGACCACGACTTCATGATTATTTCTTCAATCTCTAATTGGGATTTTGAGATACAACGATCCGCCTCCTTTTCGGACTTGGATCTATTTATCCTCATACCTTGTTAGGGTCTTTTCGGATAGATTTCTCCATGATCTTTACGGGAGTTGATTGCTTTTCGTCGTGAGTCTTGATCCTTCATATTGACTTTGGGAATAATGCTTTTCACATCACCTTGGATCTTTAGCAATAAAATGGAGTCCTCATGCCTTGTTAGGGCCTTTTCGGACTCACCAATCTTCGCGCCCCGCTTCATAAGTTATGCCTTGGCTATGAACTCTTATCATTACCGAGCAACTTTTAAACGATCTTGGGCTAGAAGCTAAGTAACTTTTCAAATTGTACAACCTTACTTATTGCAGATAAATTATTAGCAAGTGATGGGAGAATAGGCAAATAATTACACCAAGTGGGCTTGTGCAAGAATACCGACTTATAATTGACTCTATCATTTCTCGTCCTCCACAATTTAAAATCTCAAAAAATGAGACTCGTGGATACTTAGCCTAATAAACCAATTAAGGTCTACATGGTTAAGGATACTAGCTAGAATAAACTTGGATAAGTCTATTCGGGTTGAGTCAAAATAAACGCAACGGGCCTAATATGTCAAAGACTTCTAAACTAGCTACACCACTTTATTAATATTTTTGACTTTATTGCGGAATATATACATATGAAAGCAACGATAAAAATTTAAAAATTACAACTAAATGGCCAAAGTTAATAAAAAATTTGAAAAATGTTGAAAAATATGATTTTCCGGTTAAATGAAGGCATTTTCATGGAAAAGTCCACTTAAAACTTCGATAGAAGTCCCCCCTACACTAAAGATAAACATTATCCTCAATGTTTAAGCATGTGGGAAAAGTTTCCCCTACACTTATGACATTGTGCACGTTGGTTAACTCAAGTTAAGGAAGAGACGACTAAAGTGATCAATTTCAAATGTGTGTATGAAGAAAATTGAATCACGATAGTTGAGAGATAGAACCGGATTTTGGATAACACGGGAGCACGGTTCTTCAAAGATTCCAAGAGTGCACTTATCCTTGTAATCACATCACCACACAAAGACAAACACGTATAGAAGTCCCCCTACACTTAGGGGATTAAAACATAAAAGGATAGATACTCGGGCTGCCTCCCGAGGAGCGCTTGTTTTTTATAACCGAGTCACGAGCCTGACTCGACCCAAAATTAGTTCATGGGGAACGTGGTGAGGGATGGAATCACCTCCTGAGAGGTGTCCTCACCAAAGTACAACTTCACTCGTTGGCCATTCACCTTAAAATTCGGTCCATCAGGTTGAGCGAGCTCGAGAGTACCATATGGAAAATTTTTGGCAATGGTGAATGGGCCGGACCAACGAGATTTGAGCTTTCCCGAGAAGATTTTCAACCGAGAGTTAAAAAGTAAGACTTTGTCTCCAACATGGAACTCTCGGTTTTTGATCTTGGAGTCGTGAATGAGCTTAGTCCTTTCCTTATGGATTAAAGAATTTTCATAAGCCTCATTACGGAGTTCATTGAGCTCATTGAGTTGGATCTTGCGTAGGTCACCGGCTTTGTTAATATCAAAATTGGCCCACTTCAAGGCCCAGTAAGCCTTGTGCTCCAACTCAATGGGGAGGTGGCACGCTTTCCCGTACACAAGACGATAAGGCGTACAGCCGATCGGGGTCTTGTAAGCAGTACGGAAAGCCCACAAAGCATCATCAAGTTTATCAGCCCATGAGGCACGATGCTCTCCCACGGTCCTTTCAAGAATTCGCTTCAGCCCTCGGTTGGATATTTCAGCCTGGCCATTAGTTTGTGGGTGGTAGGCTGTGGAAAGACGATGATTTACACCGTACTTAGCCATGACTCGAGCAAATTGGTCATTGCAAAAATGAGTCCCACGATCACTAATAATGGCACGAGGCACACCGAATCTAGCGAAAAGAGCTTTCAAAAAGTTACAAACCACCCTTGCGTCATTAGTAGGTAAAGCTTTGGCTTCAACCCATTTGGAGACGTAGTCAACGGCTACAAGGATATATTTGTTTCCTTTAGAAGAAGGGAATGGCCCCATAAAGTCGATACCCCAAACATCAAAAATTTCACACTCTTGAATGAAATTCTGAGGCATCTCGTCTTTATGTGTGATTTTGCCTTGCTTTTGGCAAACATCACATCGTTTAACCATATTGTGAGCATCACGATATATGGAGGGCCAATAAAATCCAGAATCGAACACTTTTTTGGCGGTGTAGTTGGGACCAAAGTGACCACCGGTGGGTCCTTTGTGGCAAGCATCAAGGATTTCAGACGCTGCCGGTCCGTCAACACATCGGCGGATAATCAGGTCGGCACATTGTTTGAATAGGTAAGGGTCGTCCCAAAAATAAGTCTTGATGTCGGTGAAGAACTTTTTCTTTTGTTGGGACGTCAACCCTTCCTTGAGAATTCCACCCGCCAAGTAGTTTGCAAAGTCCGCAAACCACGGGGTTTCATTCGACTTCGAGTTTATAGACATTAAGGTCTCCAAGGGAAAAGAATCATTGATTTCTTTGGTCGGATGATCCCCTTGGTAAGGATCCTCAAGTCTGCTAAGATGGTCCGCGGCTAGGTTTTCTGCTCCTTTTTTATCGCGAATTTCGATTTTAAATTCCTGGAGCAGCAAAACCCAGCGAAGAAGTCTTGGTTTGGAATCTTGCTTTGTCAACAAGTACTTTAGCGCGGAATGATCGGTATACACAATGGTGGTAGAAAGGACAAGATAGGGGCGGAATTTTTCAAAAGCATAGACAACAGCTAAAAGCTCTTTTTCGGTTGTCGTATAATGCAATTGTGCCCCCGTCATTGTCTTGCTAGCGTAATGGATCGGTTGGAAGTGTTTGTTCACTCTTTGTCCAAGAACCGCTCCAATAGCAAAATCGCTAGCATCGCACATCAACTCAAAGGGAAGCTCCCTGTAGAATATTGATAACCTATGAATCTATGAAGGGGGTTGATGATTTCTAGAGAGAGAAAGTTAGAGAGAGAAAGTGAGAGAAACTATGTGTTATTTCATTAAGTGGAAACTAGAAAATGACAACAATCAACCCCTTTCCATGGTGGAAAGGGGTATTTATACTTCCAAGCTTACATTGGGCTTGGGCCGGTCCATGACAAGCCCATGGACCGATTCTTACTTAACTTAATAAGCAACTAATAACTATTTGTTAACTACGAGCTATTACAACATAAATAAAATTATGGAGTGACCGATACTTCTAATATACGTAAAACGTATTTCTAACAATCTCCCCCTAAGGGAGGTCACTCCACGTTACAAAGTTCTAAACCTAGCATACTATACTAAGTCTTCGTTCTTTAGCTCGTAGTCTTTTCTTCTTTTCTTTCTTTTGTTGTGAATATGTTGGTTTGATCTTTTTGGCTTTGGCTTGAGAGCATTGTTCTTTGGCCTTTCACGTGCGATCTTTGCCTCTCTTGTGAATTTGCCTCCTCGTGACTCCATGTTCCACACACTTATGTCTTTTTGTTGGATTCTCGAAAGTTTCAGAGTTTGGTACAGCGGAAGACTTAATCTTGTACTTTCTTGAATTTTTGCAAAACTTTGATGCAGAAAAACATAAGCATGTGGGAACGACTTCTACAGGTACACCGCAACACCACCGTCTTTACTGGTACACAGCAACGCCACCGTCTTCAACAGGTACACAGCAACGCCACCGTCTTTAACAGGTACACAGCAACGACACGAATAAAATGGCTTTGAACATTTTATTCTAATTCGGTAGCATTTTACCTCCGGTCGGTGAAGACCGTTGGACGATATTAGATATCGTACCCGTGACGGATAGTTTCAATTAAGTAACTTCCTGACAGGATTTCGCGGGTAAACCCGTTCTCTTTATTCGACCGTCCAAAGCTGACTACGAACATAAAGAGTGAATCACTTGGATAAATTATCCTTGTGATTTGAAGCCGTCAATTCATGAAACCTGGAACAAGTGAATTTCAATTAAGATTTTCACCATCGTTGCTTTCCAGTTGTCACGAGCTCAATTCATAAAGAATCTTGCACGTCACCTACCAAGTGCTGTTTGATGTTAACACTAGAAGGATTTCCACTCGTCACTGTGGTCAATAAAGAGTCACTCTGAGTGTTCTGGCAAGATCATATGATAATGCGAAGAGGCCTGGAACGAGTTTAAGTTCAATTAAGAATTAAACCACTGTTACCTTCCAGTTTTTCACAAGATTGGTTCTAAAAGAACCGCACGTGTAACCTACCATGAGCTTGTTTGATGTTGGCTCAAGCAGGATTTCCATCTTCATTGTAATACTTACATATTAATTGGATGTTCTGGCAATATTACGGGAATATTGCGTAGGACTCATGAAAATCTCTTACTTTTCACAGTGTGTGAGAAAGCAAGGAATAAATGGAAAGTGTCCTAATGAGACTTTTGATGATCTCTTGGCTCTAGACTCGATTGTGCGTTTTGATTTAGTGAGCGTTGGCTGGAGAGGAGTGCCACCTTTTCAATACCAGTCTATTCGGAGTGAATAAACCAATAGATAACGTGTTGATCTCCGTGTGATTAAAACAAATACCTTTTGAGAGATATTTGAGTTAGCTGGGAAGGGTTGTGCATTGCATCACTGGGTCCATGATTTCTTTCTTCAATACCGAGAATCATTAGCAAAAATGACCTCAATAGCATATGTATTGACCCGGTTTCTGCCTAAAGTTGTAAGGAGGGCTTCTTTCTTTACACCCTTTATCTTTACAATTCTTTTTCATTCTTCAACCCCTTCAATGCTTACCAATACGTCATCACTAGCACCTTGTTGTGATTGTTCCAGTGCTAGCTTAAGTACTTGGTCGGCATTCAGCTACGTTCACATTCTTTCTCCATCTTTCCTAGGACTTCTAATTCTATCTAGGGAATTGTCCTTGGGAAGATTCCATCGGCTCTGATGAATCATTGGACTAAACCTATTCCTACCACCCTTTTGTCACCACATTCGTCGTGAATTAAGCGTGTTTTGGGAAGGAATTGCCACCATGAAAAATCATTGAAAATCACATAAGGTACTTGTGATATTAAAATCAAAAGTTTTGTACCTTAGGTGTTTTGTTCATCAAAAACGCTCCCCCTTAACACGTGCTTAACACATATTAAGTTGGAAAATCGTTAAGTCTTTTTCATCTTTTAGCCAAGTATCACTTAAGTCTCCTTAATCCCATTTTCTCCCCTTATCCAAAATGTTAACCATTAATATTTGGGATATTGAATGGATTAACCGGTCTTTGGGTAAAAATGAAATCGATGTTTGGCCATAGAACAAGTTATTGCTCCCCCTTAAGTTAATAAGGGATAGTTGTAGTGCTTTAGTATGATATATATTGAAAGATTTAGAATCTCGTGAGAAATTCTTGAAAAAATTATCATACCTTAACACTACATCAAGCCATTAAAGCACATTATTCACAAATATACATATTCACAATTGAAAACCAATATAAAGTGGACCTGAAGTGTACGACCCATTAGATGGATCGTTGCAGTAGCTTGTGGTGCAGTAAATACGGTCTTCCACCAACGAACCTTTCCAAGCTCCTCATCAATCTACGTTCACGGAGCTTTTGATCTATCTTCTTGATCACGTACTTCGCCATTTGCCGGTAACCTGGATGCCAATCCTCTGTCATTTCTGGCAAAGTCCCACCTGAGTTCAGATGCTCCAACTTTCCTCTGACTTGTAGAAGAGTCCCATCACTGTACTTATGGAGCTCACCCACCCTCATAAACTTCATTAAACCTCGACTGTTCAAGTAGAAAATGCCGTAATTCGGGACAGAAATGCCGGTATAGGGACATCTTTCTACATGTTGAGGTAGCACTTGATTCACTGGACGGGTTAGGTTAAGCTTCCTTTGATAGCTTTCGACTCCCAACTGAAGATCTTCAACTCGTGTCTTGATGACAATGCTTCGTGTGAACATACGAAGTGTTGTATTCAAAGCAATCAGGTCTTCACGAGGAATATGTGTGAGTTGATATCGGGTCATCAGAAGCAGCATATCTTCGATATCCTCAAGGCGAATGATGGAGAAATCTCCCTGCTGGATTTTGTATTCCCTGTCATCCTCCCTTTTCAAACGAATCTCCGTCACATGATAATAGCCATTCTTGGCTTCAGTTTTCATCCCTAAGATGCTGGAGATGCGGATGTCGGATCTAACATTGCTTCCAGAATTGACTAGGCAGCAACCCCTGTACGCCCTTCGGACTCGTTCGTCCCAATGAGATGCACCTATGACAACATACATATCATAATTACGATTTATCTTTGGGACCCAGAGTCGGTTTACCTTTTCCTCGATAAAGGGTATTGTCCCCCAATTGGCAGCTTTCAGCAAGGTCAGGGAGGTTGCGTACTTTGATGACCCCTTCAGAAGATACACAAGATCATTGGTGACGAAGAAGTCAAGAGCAATCTGATTATCTTGAGAAGGATCCATTGGAGGTGGAGCTCTTTCTGATTCATGAAGGCCTGGTCGTTGAACGGTATTCAGAGCCTTCAGGATCTCATCGGCATAATACTCGAACTCCATTTGGGTTAACCGGGTTTTGGCGCGAAGTCTCTTATCCTTCAACGCTTTCTTCACCAAGGATGGAGTAACCGAAGTCTTATACTCATGAGCAAGAAATGCACATAAGTCAATCGGACTTCGGATACGAAGATACAACACATCTTTGTCAGCGTCTGTGATCGGATCATATTGCGCTGCTGCCGTGATCCAAGCCTGTGGTGGTGCAGTCTCGTCTATCTCCAACGTGTCTGCCCAGTCTCGTGTGCTTGGTTCAGGAACCGTAGATCGATGTGCTTGTTGTAGAGGAGTAGAAGCTCGAACATCTGCTGGTTCTGATTCAGGCATTTCGGTAGTGTCGTGAACTGGTGAGTGTTGTGCAGCTTCGGGTTCCGTTACTGATTCTGCAATCACAGGAGCAACAACAACAGAACTAATGGGGTTAGTGGTAATAGGTAAAGATACAGCGATAGAGGTACCGGGAACCGATGACGCTGTAGTGGCATTCACATCGTGGCGCCACTTAGATCGTCTTGATTCCGATGATGTTGATTTGTCCTTCTGCGCTGCATCTTTCTTGGACTTGGTTCCAGACTTAGCAGGTTTCTTGGAGCTGGTAACCTTGTCTCCCTCTTTAGGTTGTTCACCCCCATCATCATCCTCATTGTTATCCCCATTACTCCCCCTAGCACTCTCCTCATTCCCATCACCACCATCATTGCCATCATCATCATCATCATCATCGTCATCATCATCCTCATCCTTATCCTCATCATCACCATCATCGTCATCCTTTTCCTCTTCTTCTCCTTCTTCTTCCTCTTCCTCTTCACCAGTACCCTCTTCCTGCTCACTTTCTTCCCTTTCTTCCTCAAGTAGAATGTGATAAGGTACCACACTTCCAAACGTTTTGAATAACCTATCATCCTCCATGATAGCGTCATTCAGGGATTTGTATAGAGCCCGTTGAATCCTAGACTTATCAAACGATCCAAGTTCCACCATACGAGCCTTAAGGATCTTCTTTAATTCAAAATCCGTTAACTCATAAGCAATTTTGTAGGCGGATTCTGAGGGATTGGATGACTTGATCATCAAGTTATCTGCTGCTAGTGTCTTCAATTCATCACGCAGTTTAGGCATAATGGATTCGACGGATTCTTGCACTCTTTCTTCAACAGAAGCTTCAAGTGCTTCTTTTTGCTCCTTATATTTATCCCTCATCGCTTGAAGTCTGGTGATACGTGCAGCATGTTTATCAGCCTCAGCCTGCTTAACCCGAGCTAGTTCTTCTGCATGTGCTTTTCGAGTCAACTCCATATCTGCAGCGAACCTAGCAATCATCTCCTCTTGGACTCTCCTAGATGCTTCTTCACTTTGAGCTCGTCTTTGTAACTCTTGGCGAAGTTCATCCATTTCTCGTTTGTGATTATCCACATGTTTATCCAACATTTCGGCCATCACCAATGCAGCCATTGTAGATGTTGCAGAGCTGCTATAGGTTGATTGAAGAGGCTCGGTTGTTACTGCGGTACTAAGGATGGGAGTTATAGGTGGTGGAAGAAATGGTGTTGAAGCCGGTCTGGTTGGTAAGGGTTGTATTGGTGGAGGTTGAGTTGTTAAAGGTTGAGTTGACACTATGATCGTAGGAGCAACAGACTCCTTTTCCACACTTGCTGAAATAGGGATCGATGGCTCCTTCGAAGTGGAATAATGTTCAGGTGACCCAAACTCATAAACATCATCTGGTTCCTGGTACTCTTCTTCAACATTTACCCTTGCACCTGAACCACTACCGCCAGTATCTTTCCTACTCCGTTGAATTGCTATCTTCATCATTTGTTTCTCTGTTTTGTCAAGAGCAGGATCAACAACATCTTCTTCGTCACGTAAAACCATCTCATCAGCCTTACCCTTTCCCTTCTTACCCTCAGTCTTCTTCTTCTTGGTTTCGGGTTCAGGTAACGCAGCTGGTTGTTTGCGTTTACCTTTACTCTTGACCGTTGTAGACGAGTCTTCTCCAGTCTGAAGGTTTGCTTTCAGCTTCTTGATTTCTAGCTGCAGTAGCTTGTAATCAGCAGAACCTTTGATTTTCTCCGTCAGAAGATAATCGGGAATAGGACCAGGAATCACACCAATAGACGGTCCTTCATGCCTCAGATCTACAGTATCATCAGCTTCTTCAGTGTGATAACGACTTGCTGCACGCCTATCAATAGTAGCATCATTTTTCATAAAATAATTAATGATAAGCTTGATAAACCTTGGATAAGGAAAGAAATTTGTCTTCGGCTTCTTGTTTTGGAAGAGTTGAAAGGTGAATTCTTCCCATATCAACAACGCATAGTCTGCATTTGCAGCTTTGTACATGCCATAGAACAGGTTTATTATAGGACTGCGCAAAGCATCATGGCCACTTATTTTTGGTGTAAGACATCTGCTGAGAATACCCAACAATGCTCTCCAAGGTTGTCCTACTTTAGCAGTGGTAAATTCAGACGCAACTCGTATGTCAGGACATCCAAGAGCCTCAAATAACTCCATGAGTTCATCTTTAGTAGGATCCCTCGAAAATGACATGCCTTTGGGTGTATCTCGTATACCAAAAATCTTACGGAAGTCTGAAACTGTGAGCGTCTGCTGCTTGTTGTCGATGGTGAAGGTGATCTTGTTTGAGGTGATTTCCTTGGTAGCCCAAAATTCATACATATACTCATAAGGCACCGAGGCACTACTTCTCAAAGCATTCTTAAAATGGGATTGATCAAGGATTGCGATGGCTACTTTAAATCCATGGTGAGTGGATTTCGAGACTTGCTTCAGCCGGTAGTTGTTGGGTATAAACTTAAGGGTTCGTGCTTTAGCAATAGCGGCTTCTCTAGAGTCTTGGATTGCTTGTACTGTTGGATTAGTCATTGTATCTGCTTAAGATAAGACATGAAAGGTTGATGCACAAAAACATATAGATATATATCACTCTTACTTCTAAGCATAACACATTTCATAACATAATACAACAAGTACATATAGCATGCAAACAATAATAATCAAACAACTCTTCATCCGGAACATTTCCTCATTCGGAACTTCCTTCATCCAGAAGTTCTTCATTCGGAACTTCCTTCATCCGGAAGTTCTTCATTCGGAACTTCCTTCATCCGGAAGTTATTCATTCGGAACTTCCTTCATCCGGAAGTTCTTCATTCGGAACTTCCTTCATCCGGAAGTTCTTCATTCGGAACTTCCTTCATTCGGAAGTTCTTCATTCGGAACTTCCTTCATCCGGAAGTTCTTCATTCGGAACGTCTTTATTCGGAAGTTCTTTATTCGGAACTTCCTTCATTCGGAAGTTCTTCATTCGGAACTTCTTCATTCGGAAGTCCTTCATTCGGAAGTCCTTCATTCGGAACTTCTTCATTCGGAAGTTCTTCATTCGGAACTTCCTTCATTCGGAAGTTCTTCATTCGGAACTTCCTTCATTCGGAAGTCCTTCATTCGGAACTTCCTCATTCGGAAGTTTTTCAGAAAATTCCCTTCATTCGGAAGTTTTGTTCAAAATGTCCTTCATTCGGAAGTTCTTATCCATGTTCATCCGGAACATCAAAAACACAGCCTATAAGGTTAATTCTAAGCGCATTTGTGATTTCCTAAGGCAATCTAAGGCATTTAAACATCATATCATGCTAATCCGCACAAAACCCACCACAAATCTGTAACAATTAATCCTATATTGGCAAATAAACCCTAGATTTGGTAAAGTTTACTACCCGAATCAATTTTAACAAGATTAGATGATGAATGTAACGAATTATAAGTTAAATATAGATGTTATTACCTTATTTATCGAATGAACAGGATCGGATTGATTAAAAAACGATAGGTTTTAGATCTTGTGTGTGAGATATAACAATGGCGGCAAGTGAATAGAGATACAGTGAAAGGAAAAAGGGGCGGGGGTGTTTATATTTGACTTAGGTCAAGTTTTTAAAACTTACACACAATGTCATCTTAAGTCCCTCTACTTTTCTCTCCTTTTCCTTTTTGTTTCTAACTTTTTCAATTCATTTTACCTTTCCATTGATAATTTTAGTCGACTTAATTTTGCTTAGCTAAACTCGACAATCTCACACAACTTAAGTATCGATCTATAAGCAAAACTCCAAGATCTTAAAGCCATTCCTATCACACGTCGTATTCTAAAGCAAAACCACTCAATTACCATGTAGCCCTTAATTTTCACAATCACTTTTGAAAATCGATTTAATGTCGAAGATGATTTTAATATTTTCTCCCCCTTAAACGATGACCCGTTTTCTATTTAAAGAGCTGTAGTCATTGTTTAAAGAGTCAAATATTGATGAAAGCATTTCCAATTTATATCTTGAAAAATTTTGATTCGTGGTGTCAATAAGATTTCTCTTATTTTAACAAATTAATGCACGGAGACGTACACAAATTCGTGTTAGACCAAGTTGTAAAGTAAACTTGATCCCTTTGCATGATTTGGCTTGTAAATCACGCCCGAGAAAATTAATTCCCGTTCTGAGCCAACGTTTTCCAAGGAAATACGTGACTTTAATATGAAAACCGGGTTGCAGTCAGAAATAACTACAAGCCATAATGGGCATGTTTTAAAAAATGTACAACTTTTATACGGACTCTATTTATGGCACCGTGTCAATATTGATCGACATTTCTAAGGCCGTAAATATTACCGTACTAAAAGACATGCCCGATTTAAAAACGAAAAATATTTTTGGTTTTTCTTGATTTTATAATTTTTATGGTTTTTCTAGGTTTTATATTTTTTATGATTTTAGTTGGTTTTATATTTTTGTATTTTTCTTTTGTGGTTTATATATTTACGATAATATACATGATCACGAACAAAGGATACTCTGAATAGTTTACCACGACTATTCAGCTGATTCTTCTGCCAACTCTTTGAGAGTCGCTGGAGTGAATGATTTCATGCCAAGCTTGTCGATCAAAAACTCGATTCGTCCTCGATCTAAGGCTTTGGTGAACATATCCGCCAACTGGTACTCAGTAGTGACAAAATACAGCTCGATCACTCCGTTCTCCACCTGCTCTTTAATGAAATGGTAGCGAATGTCTATGTGCTTGGCCCGGGAGTGTTGAACATAGTTGCAGCAAAGGGCAATGGCGCTCTTGTTGTCACAATACATCGGGATTTTGTTGAAACCCAAACCGTAGTCAGTTAATTGTGATCTCATCCAAAGGACTTGAGCACAACAACCGGACATGGTGATGTATTCAGCCTCCGTGCTTGATATTGCAGCGCTTTTCTGCCTTTTTGAGGACCAACTGATCAATCTATCTTCAAGAAGTTGCACAGATCCAGAAGTGCTACGCCTCGTGTCTTGACATCCAGCATGATCGGCATCTGCGTATGATATTAAAGCAATAGAGGAATCTTTCGGATACCATAGACCACGATGAAGTGTTCCTTTTAGATACCGAAAGATCCTTTTCACAACATGTAGGTGCTTTTCGGTAGGCCGAGCCTGATACCGGGCACACATGCATACAGCAAATTGCAAATCAGGCCTGCTAGCAGTCAGATATAGAAGGGTGCCGATCATCCCACGGTAAAGTTTTGGATCGACAATAGTCCCATTCCTATCTTCATCTAACTTGGATTTCTCCACCATTGGAGTGTCCACGGGGTCACAATTTTCAAAGTTATATTTCTTAAGAGATTCTAGAGCATATTTGGATTGATTAATAAAGATGCCTCTGGGATTCTGAGAAATCTGTAATCCTAAGAAAAATGAAATTTTTCCCATCATCGACATCTGAAAGCGTGTGGACATTATCTTCTCAAATCGATTTGACAATTCTATGTTAGTGGCAGCAAATATTATATCATCAACATAAATTTGTACCAGAATCATGTCGTTGCCTTCCTTGAGAGTAAATAGAGTGGGGTCCACTGATGAGACTGTATTTATACATAGTCTCATCGTCCAAATTGGGCTTAAAACGCTTAAAATATCGTCAAAATACCCATATATGTGCCTATGTTTGTTCATTGTGTATTTTAGGTATGGATATCGTGAATTCACCAAAAGATCAAAGGAATCAAGCAAAAATGAACACGGGAAACGAAGCCGCACAAAGAACCGGACCCGAATCATGAATTTCATTTGAAGTCCTTGAAAGATTGAAGATTGGCAAGTTTGGTCCCTCAATTATTGAAGACTTGTCACTTTAGGCCCTTGCAAATCTCAAAAATTGCAAAATTGGTCCTTAAGTTTCAAGATATGTCAAGACTAGTCCTTGAAAGAATCAACATATGCATATTTAGTCCTTTATTCAAGTTTACATGGCACAAGGACTAAAACTGCCAAGCTGCCAAACTATTTAACAAAGGGAACTTTTGTTTTTGCTGATTAATTACAAGTTGAAGATATTTTGGGAGTATGGGGGCCAAACATGGACAAAACAAACCCATATCCACATTTAACCCAACCATACCCGTTTTTACCCACCCATATCCACCACTTACCCGACCAAGCCCAAACTAATACCCCATTTACCCAAATTTTACCCAGCCCAAACCACAAACACGTCACACCATAAAACGTGTTTAACTTTTTTTTAAAAACCAATTTTTAATAATAAATTAGGGCGCCAAACAGATACTATTCACTCATCACCCCCCTAATTACCCCTAAATCCATCCCAAGAACCCTAATCCTAAAAACCACAAATCAAAGGGATATTAACCCTATTAATCCAGATCAGTAATTAACCACCCTCCCATCACTATCCCACCATCAAACAACCTTCCAGCTCATTGTGGGTCCTACACGAATGGTCCCCTGCTCCCAAAATGGTTCCAAGACAAAGAATGACAGACTCATCAACGTCTCATGAAGCTTTCTTCCTCCCAAAGTCTTCTATACACGGTTGTGATCAATCCAAGGACAGCTAGCATTTCAACATCATCACATGGGCATAATCAGACCCCATTTTGACCAAGACTTTCAAAGGGCTTTTTAGGGATTTTCTAGTTAGGGTTTTGCAAATGTATTCATAGTCTAGAATCTTCTTCCCTTTATATAAATACAGCCGTATGTGGCTTGTATTTTTCTTGTTCCAGTTTCTTGTAATTTTTTTATAAATGAATATTTAGAGTATTTTAAATCCTTTGCAAGACTCTGAGTTCCGTTTATTCTGTTTTCCTAGTGTAATGTTTTAAACTTATTGCAAATTAGTTAAAGGGTTCCAAAGGTTTCATTTTATAAAACGTTTTTCAGAAAAGTTCATTTTCTTGAAGATTAACAAAAGATTTTTAGCTTAAATCCAAGTAATAGCTGAAGTGATAGTGGAAGTTATTAGTTGGATTAAAGCATTAAGCTTTTGTTAAGTTTTCATTTGGTTTCAAAATTTCAGTTTTAAAGTTTTTTTTTAAAATCTTTTATTTCCTTACACTTACTGTTGAATAAGCTTATGCCAATAAGCCTGACAAGCTTCTTGGCATCAAACTTATCAACTTGAATTTGTCTTGTGTTTGGTGGTGTTTGTGTGCAGGCTACAAGAAGCAACAAGTACTCCATCCTTCCCATTTTCCATTTTTTTAAAAGATATAAGCTCCCTTGGTTCTGTTGTTGAACCACAACAAGGGATTCTCTACAATCTCCCATAAGCCCTCATTAAGCTCAGAAAAGTGATTAAGGAAGGACTCAGCTATGAAACAAGGCTTGAACCCCTTTTCCCTTTTTTTTCTGAAACTTTATATGACTTATGTGATTTTTGTGAGAAATTTGTCAATTGTTGTTTTTTCTTGATTATTATAGCTTAATTTAAGTGTGTATGCATGTTATGATAGCCATTGATTAGTGTTGAATTGATTTGAGTAATCTTGTTTTGGAAATCTTCATATTCTGTATTTAAGGGGGTGTTTGGATCTGCTTTTAGTGGTGAGTATTTGACAAATATTTAGCCTAAAAGTAACTTTCTTAGACTCCATTAGTTTAATTGATGTTTTGAGTAGCACTTGTTTCAGTCTAGTGGTTAGAATTAGGAAATTGCATGCTCATTCTTGGTAACACTAGCTAGATTCAGAAACTCATTCATACAGCCTTGTTTTAGCTTTAAATTGATCATCAATTTGATAAATCTGTTAGGGTAACTATTAATGTTGGATTGAAGTCTGTTAAGCTTTAGTTTGTTTGTTATTTGAGCAAGCTTTTTGCCTTTGAAACTCACCATAGTGCCAATTGCACCAGCAAAACACCTAGACCCCATATCTAGATTACAGTAACTGTAATTTGCCATTTTTTGTGTTTTTTTTGTATTGTGCCTACTTGTTTTTCAGTTCATATTGACTCCCCACACTTCCATGAGTGTGGGGGTGCCCTTTGTTCCAAGTAAATCTAAGAAACAAGGAAGTTACAAGCTTAAAAGTTCTTAGCCCGTTTTTTTTACACTAGCAGTGGGAACACACTTCCCCCTGCTAGCTTGTTTGTTGCCACTGCTGCACTACAAGACAGAAACAATACAAAGGTCAACATCACAATCTAACTTTTTTGTCTTTTGTGGGTTTAAATAGGATTCAGACTTTAATTCTTTTTCCATTATTTTTCATTTTTAATTTTTGATTTTTCAGTTTGGTTTATTTTATTTTCACTGTTCATTTTCTATTTTTCTTATTTAATTGCATTTTTATTTAATTTTAAATAGGCTGTTTTTGGAATTTAGTGTAAAAAAGTTTTATTTTTCACTTTTAAAAATTTTCTTAGACTTAGATAATTAATTTAAGATTTTTGGTTTAAAAATTAGTTACTGTTCACTTTTTAATTGTTTTTTATACTTAATTTAGTTTAATTAGGGTTTATTTAATAAACTGTTTTGTCTTTTAGTGAAAAATTTTACATTTTTCAAACTCTTTTATTTTTCTACTGTTCATTAGAGTATTTTAGGATTTTTAAAATTGTCAAATTAATTTTGGCATTATTTTATTATTTTTTTATAATTATTTTAGTTTTAATTAGTTTAAAAATAGTTTTAAGTCATTTAAAAATAGAAAAATAGTTTTTAAAATTTTGGAAAAATAGTTTTTAGTCTTAAAATAATATAAGTTAGTTATTAATTCAATTAAATAATATTTTGGGCGTTTTGTTAATTATATTTAATTTTTGGGCTTTAATTAGCATTAAAAATTGAATATTAAATTAATAAAAGGTTTAAAAATATATTTGTTGAATTTTTATTCTCATTTATATTATTTTAGACTTAGTTTAATATTTTAATTAATTTTTAGGCTTTGTTTTTATTTTGTCACGTTTTACGTATTTACGTCTTCGTTTTACGTCACTCGTCGTAGTTTAAATCGTAGTCGTAGCTCGTCTTTAATTTTTCTCTCTCAAAACCAAAAACGTCACTAATCCAAACATTGTTATTTTATTAATTGGCATACATAATATACACCTCCTTCGAGAACGAACCCGCATTTATTCGGTTTTACGTTTTTCCTAAAACGTAGAACTTAATACTTGCCGCTCATACGCGTTTTTCCTAAAACGTGTACGACTTTACTACATCAATTTTTGGGATCGTTGATCTTTTCGAGAGAGTTTCTAAGATACTCAAGGAGGGGAATGACAAACCTTGGTTTGACAAGCCTATCTTTGATGAAGAAATCGATGAGATCGACGTTCATGAGGATGACGAGTATGTTGACCCCGAGGGGGCGGTGTTCTTTATCGACAAACGTTTTGAGAACTTATATAATCCGCCACCCCCTCCCGCCAAAGACTTAAATGTGAGGATTTTTAGCGCGACTAATTTTAAATTTGACACGCCAAATATTTTCGACATTATCAAATCGGGTTTTCATAAAGAGTTTTTGAACGGTGAAAAAGGAAAGGATTTTAAAAATGTTTTAAATGATTTTTCTACATGTTTAACTCCGTCATCACATCGAGTTATGAGTACTACCACCTCGTCTACTCCTTTTGACGATGGTGTGTGTGGTCTTAGTGTGGGGGAAGCCCCAAATGTTCCTTCACACTTTACCACCGAGGACGAGATTTACGATCCCGGAATTGCTTGTAAAGGGAAATCTCGGTCTTCCACCGATGCAATAAATGGAAAATCTTTTCATTTGCTTGGTGTGAGTCTACCTCGAGTAGCTCATATGTTTGACTTACCATTTGCCCCACCTTTCTACTTCTTATCTCTTTTCTTCTACCTCTTTGAGGTTTTAGTTTGTGTTGGAGTGGCGTTGTTTCGTCTTTCATCCGAAAACGAAGACGCTATCTTTGACCCCGGTATATGTTTATCGGGTTTTTAAAGTACTCCACGTACTTTTGGGCCTTGTTTATCATGTAAGCCCCACCAAAAATGACCTTACCAAGATTATCCCTAAATGATCACATTTATGGGGATCCGAGTCGAGCTTTTGACTCGGTTATCAAAAACAAGGTGCCTCGTGGGGGATTCTCATGCTTATCCTTGTACATATTATTGCTTTCTTAGTTAATGTAATGAGGGGACTTGTGCTCTTCCAACCTTTGTTTCGTGGTTGTTTGTGATTGTGATCTATTAGGTTCATCGTCATCATTGAAGCCTCTCGTGTTCGTTTTACGGATCACTCGAGCTTCGATCGTTGCCTTTGGGGATTCCGATATCCGATGATATCCTTTCATGTTCTAACGTTTATCTTATTAGCATAATTCATAAACGGCTTTTAGGTTATTCGTTTTACCCTTTCCATGCTCGAGATTAAGCATTCGACTTCGTCTCTAGTATGGGGGTGTTTACACCCCTAGACTCGAAACATTGAGGACAATGTTTAGTTTTAGTATGGGGGGGTGAGTAGATACTTCACCTTGCTTACGTCAACACGCTATCCAATATTCATCTTTTTGCTATCATTTTGTTGCAAATAAGGCTAAAAATGGCCAAATTTTAAAATTTTTCTAGTTTTTCATAAGTGTTTAAGACACGAATGTAGGTTTTCCGATGGTGAGAACGAGAGTAATTTTTGACTCGACCGTGCGTGTTGAGCACTTAGCTTCGATTCCTTAACTTTTTTAGGCTAAGTCTCTTAAATGAGGACGAGAAATGATAGAGTTATTTATAAGTCTCGTAATCGTCACGATCTTATGTGTAGTAATTATTAGCTTATTCTCCCAACGCTTTTGCATAAATAATTGTTAATAAATATTGATTTGGCGGTTTAGTCACTATTGTTGGGTTTCTAATTTGTTTTGGTAGCTTCCATGTAATTAAATTGGGAAAACATTAAGGTATCGCCAGCGTCACGGTTTTGAAGTATTGGCACCCGAATAATCGAAAGCTTCACCTAATAATAAGATTTCAAGTGCTCACCTAAATTAAGCAAAAATTTGAAGCTCACAAGGCCGAAAAATCTATGCCCAAATTGAAAGTGAATCAAGCCTTAATCTTCGAAACTTTAAAGATCCAAAATTCGCTTTAGCGTGAGGATATACGTCTTTGGCTAATAAAACCACCGATGAGGCGGATAATAAAAGGCAAGGCAAGACCGAAGTCATAATAAAAGCTTCATGGCGAAGTTGAATAAAAGATGGAGGTAAACCAAAGATAATAAGGCCCTTCCGTTAGGGGGCGTATAAAAGTCTTGGTAATAAGTCTCATGTTCAAAACCGTTATAAAACCGTGTTTATCGATCCTTCTTGTTGACTTAATTTTTTGACATCGTTGTCTATTGGGATGAATTATTGATTTGATGATTTTGGTTACACCGTTAAGTTTCTATTTTTAGACTTAATCTCTATTCACGCATAAGTCGATGATGTATCCTCGTGATCATTAAGACATAATAAAATATAAGAGATACCAAATAGGAATAAGGGAGTTTAGGTTCATAATTAACACTCATAAGATGTGTACGTGTTGCTAACTTATAATAACAATGATCTCGTCTCACGCTTAGCATGGAATTGGGTGAAAATCGAGGACGACGAAATTATTTCTAACGAAGCATTCACGTGTTCTTGTTCTATGATCCCAAAAGTCACATTCTCGTGATGAAAACAATACATTATGTCTAAAACACGTGTAGTAGTTTATTTAAATTTATGTCTTGAATAAATGTCATCATAAAATGAATTTTGGAAGTGCTACGATACTTAATTCTAGCATTGCGTGGGGACACGGCAATGGTTTAGTATGGGGGAGTGATGAGACTGTATTTATACATAGTCTCATCGTCCAAATTGGGCTTAAAACGCTTAAAATATCGTCAAAATACCCATATATGTGCCTATGTTTGTTCATTGTGTATTTTAGGTATGGATATCGTGAATTCACCAAAAGATCAAAGGAATCAAGCAAAAATGAACACGGGAAACGAAGCCGCACAAAGAACCGGACCCGAATCATGAATTTCATTTGAAGTCCTTGAAAGATTGAAGATTGGCAAGTTTGGTCCCTCAATTATTGAAGACTTGTCACTTTAGGCCCTTGCAAATCTCAAAAATTGCAAAATTGGTCCTTAAGTTTCAAGATATGTCAAGACTAGTCCTTGAAAGAATCAACATATGCATATTTAGTCCTTTATTCAAGTTTACATGGCACAAGGACTAAAACTGCCAAGCTGCCAAACTATTTAACAAAGGGAACTTTTGTTTTTGCTGATTAATTACAAGTTGAAGATATTTTGGGAGTATGGGGGCCAAACATGGACAAAACAAACCCATATCCACATTTAACCCAACCATACCCGTTTTTACCCACCCATATCCACCACTTTACCCGACCAAGCCCAAACTAATACCCCATTTACCCAAATTTTACCCAGCCCAAACCACAAACACGTCACACCATAAAACGTGTTTAACTTTTTTTTAAAAACCAATTTTTAATAATAAATTAGGGCGCCAAACAGATACTATTCACTCATCACCCCCCTAATTACCCCTAAATCCATCCCAAGAACCCTAATCCTAAAAACCACAAATCAAAGGGATATTAACCCTATTAATCCAGATCAGTAATTAACCACCCTCCCATCACTATCCCACCATCAAACAACCTTCCAGCTCATTGTGGGTCCTACACGAATGGTCCCCTGCTCCCAAAATGGTTCCAAGACAAAGAATGACAGACTCATCAACGTCTCATGAAGCTTTCTTCCTCCCAAAGTCTTCTATACACGGTTGTGATCAATCCAAGGACAGCTAGCATTTCAACATCATCACATGGGCATAATCAGACCCCATTTTGACCAAGACTTTCAAAGGGCTTTTTAGGGATTTTCTAGTTAGGGTTTTGCAAATGTATTCATAGTCTAGAATCTTCTTCCCTTTATATAAATACAGCCGTATGTGGCTTGTATTTTTCTTGTTCCAGTTTCTTGTAATTTTTTTATAAATGAATATTTAGAGTATTTTAAATCCTTTGCAAGACTCTGAGTTCCGTTTATTCTGTTTTCCTAGTGTAATGTTTTAAACTTATTGCAAATTAGTTAAAGGGTTCCAAAGGTTTCATTTTATAAAACGTTTTTCAGAAAAGTTCATTTTCTTGAAGATTAACAAAAGATTTTTAGCTTAAATCCAAGTAATAGCTGAAGTGATAGTGGAAGTTAGTAGTTGGATTAAAGCATTAAGCTTTTGTTAAGTTTTCATTTGGTTTCAAAATTTCAGTTTTAAAGTTTTTTTTTTAAATCTTTTATTTCCTTACACTTACTGTTGAATAAGCTTATGCCAATAAGCCTGACAAGCTTCTTGGCATCAAACTTATCAACTTGAATTTGTCTTGTGTTTGGTGGTGTTTGTGTGCAGGCTACAAGAAGCAACAAGTACTCCATCCTTCCCATTTTCCATTTTTTTAAAAGATATAAGCTCCCTTGGTTCTGTTGTTGAACCACAACAAGGGATTCTCTACAATCTCCCATAAGCCCTCATTAAGCTCAGAAAAGTGATTAAGGAAGGAATCAGCTATGAAACAAGGCTTGAACCCCTTTTCCCTTTTTTTTCTGAAACTTTATATGACTTATGTGATTTTTGTGAGAAATTTGTCAATTGTTGTTTTTTCTTGATTATTATAGCTTAATTTAAGTGTGTATGCATGTTATGATAGCCATTGATTAGTGTTGAATTGATTTGAGTAATCTTGTTTTGGAAATCTTCATATTCTGTATTTAAGGGGGTGTTTGGATCTGCTTTTAGTGGTGAGTATTTGACAAATATTTAGCCTAAAAGTAACTTTCTTAGACTCCATTAGTTTAATTGATGTTTTGAGTAGCACTTGTTTCAGTCTAGTGGTTAGAATTAGGAAATTGCATGCTCATTCTTGGTAACACTAGCTAGATTCAGAAACTCATTCATACAGCCTTGTTTTAGCTTTAAATTGATCATCAATTTGATAAATCTGTTAGGGTAACTATTAATGTTGGATTGAAGTCTGTTAAGCTTTAGTTTGTTTGTTATTTGAGCAAGCTTTTTGCCTTTGAAACTCACCATAGTGCCAATTGCACCAGCAAAACACCTAGACCCCATATCTAGATTACAGTAACTGTAATTTGCCATTTTTTGTGTTTTTTTTGTATTGTGCCTACTTGTTTTTCAGTTCATATTGACTCCCCACACTTCCATGAGTGTGGGGGTGCCCTTTGTTCCAAGTAAATCTAAGAAACAAGGAAGTTACAAGCTTAAAAGTTCTTAGCCCGTTTTTTTTACACTAGCAGTGGGAACACACTTCCCCCTGCTAGCTTGTTTGTTGCCACTGCTGCACTACAAGACAGAAACAATACAAAGGTCAACATCACAATCTAACTTTTTTGTCTTTTGTGGGTTTAAATAGGATTCAGACTTTAATTCTTTTTCCATTATTTTTCATTTTTAATTTCTGATTTTTCAGTTTGGTTTATTTTATTTTCACTGTTCATTTTCTATTTTTCTTATTTAATTGCATTTTTATTTAATTTTAAATAGGCTGTTTTTGGAATTTAGTGTAAAAAAGTTTTATTTTTCACTTTTAAAAATTTTCTTAGACTTAGATAATTAATTTAAGATTTTTGGTTTAAAAATTAGTTACTGTTCACTTTTTAATTGTTTTTTATACTTAATTTAGTTTAATTAGGGTTTATTTAATAAACTGTTTTGTCTTTTAGTGAAAAATTTTACATTTTTCAAACTCTTTTATTTTTCTACTGTTCATTAGAGTATTTTAGGATTTTTAAAATTGTCAAATTAATTTTGGCATTATTTTATTATTTTTTTATAATTATTTTAGTTTTAATTAGTTTAAAAATAGTTTTAAGTCATTTAAAAATAGAAAAATAGTTTTTAAAATTTTGGAAAAATAGTTTTTAGTCTTAAAATAATATAAGTTAGTTATTAATTCAATTAAATAATATTTTGGGCGTTTTGTTAATTATATTTAATTTTTGGGCTTTAATTAGCATTAAAAATTGAATATTAAATTAATAAAAGGTTTAAAAATATATTTGTTGAATTTTTATTCTCATTTATATTATTTTAGACTTAGTTTAATATTTTAATTAATTTTTAGGCTTTGTTTTTATTTTGTCACGTTTTACGTATTTACGTCTTCGTTTTACGTCACTCGTCGTAGTTTAAATCGTAGTCGTAGCTCGTCTTTAATTTTTCTCTCTCAAAACCAAAAACGTCACTAATCCAAACATTGTTATTTTATTAATTGGCATACATAATATACACCTCCTTCGAGAACGAACCCGCATTTATTCGGTTTTACGTTTTTCCTAAAACGTAGAACTTAATACTTGCCGCTCATACGCGTTTTTCCTAAAACGTGTACGACTTTACTACATCATCCACCTTGCCTTTGGAGAAGCCTTCCGAAATGAGATATGTTGACAGGAGTTCATACCACGCGCGTGGAGCTTGTTTCAACCCATAGAGAGCCTTCTTAAGCTTGTACACATGGTTAGGAAACTCTGTACTGACGAACCCATCCGGCTGACTAACATAGACTTCTTCCCTTAGTTCACCGTTTAAAAATGTCGTCTTCACATCCATTTGATAGACGATCATGTTCATATGAGCAGCATACGCAAGGAATAGTCTGATTGCCTCCAATCTTGCGACAGGAGCAAAAGATTCTTCAAAGTCTATACCCAAGGCTTATTTATATCCTCTAGCAACCAATCTAGCCTTATTCTTTAGTACTGCACCTATCTCATCAAGTTTAACCTTATAAACCCACAACAAAGTAAGGATGTTGACCTTGTCAGGGAGAGGAACCAATTCCCATACTTCAAGTCGTTGGAATTCATTTAGTTCCTCCTGCATAGCTTCAATCTAAGATGATTGGGTCATAGCCTGCTGCCAATTTTTAGGTTCAACTTCAGAGAGAAATGCATCAAAGTAGCAATAAAGTGCACTCTCTTGTAATTGATGGCGTGTAGAGACTGGTCGATCTAGATCTCCAATAACATTCCTAATTGGGTGATCTTTTGTCCATTTAGTGCTATGGTTTTCAATCCTAGGTGGTCTGGAGTGAACAATAGAAGGAGCTTCTTCTGAGGTAGACGCGGCTGAAGGGTTTTCAGGTATCGCTACACCAAAGAAAGGAAGCTCTTGCAGGTGAGCATATTCCAAGTCGTGATCAATAGAATCCTCTTCCACATCATTAGTCACAAGTAGGGGTGATGATTCAGGTGTAGTTTGAGAATCACTTGGTGACGGTGCATCCGGTTCAATGTGAATTGTAGATGCATTAGATAAAGGTTCATTAGCTTGAGCAACCACTTCAGGGATTGGAGCGATTACTGCAGGTGCTGGAACTTCATCAGTCGGGGGATCGAAGAATTCATCAAACAACGGTTGAAACAGTTTATCCCACTCGGGCCTTGATGGTGGTAAAAATGATGTAGAAGTAGGATTATTGGGAATTAATCCGGAACTAATAGCACCGGTTCCCATCTCATGAAGCGCGGGTTCAGAGCTGTGTTGCTCAGAAGCCATCGCTGTCAGCTCATCGAAATCTGCGTCCATAGTTTCTACAATCTTGCCAAGACGACGGTTGTAAATTCTGTATGCCTTCTTGGACGGTGAGTAACCAATGAAAATACCTATATCGGCTTTCGGTTGAAGCTTACCCAAGTTCTCACTATTAATGTTTGGATAACAAAGGGCACTAAACACATGGAAAAATGAAACATCGGGTTTACGGTCATGTAGAAGCTCATAAGGTGTTTTTCCATGACGTTTCCGAATGATAGAACGGTTTTGGGTGAAACATGCAGTAGAAATAGCCTCTGCCCACAAGAACAATGGAGCGTTCGCATAAATAAGCATGGTCCTAGCAGCTTCCATAAGTGTACGATTCCGTCTTTCAACGACACCGTTTTGTTGTGGAGTGCGTGCAGCGGATGTTTCATGTGATATACCAACTCCCTCATAGTAATCACGGAGAGTCTGGTTGACGAACTCTGTACCATTGTCTGTACGAATACGGCGGACAGTAGTATTCAAACGTACATGAATGAATTTCAGAAAAGTGATGATAGCCTTCGGTGCTTCATCCTTTGTACGTAGAAATCTAACCCATGTAAACCTAGAGAAATCATCCACAATTACCAGAATGAATTTCTTACCGCTCACACTTTCAGTTCTCATTGGCCCACAAAGATCCATATGCAAAAGATGAAGTTTTTCTTGATTGGTGTCTTCAGCTTTGGGCTTGTAAGATTTCTTGGTACTTTTCCCCCTTGAACACGCGGAACATAAATGGTCCTTGTGAAATTTAAGCTTTGGAAGACCACGAACTAAATCGTTTTTAGCCAGATGATTGATAGCATCAAAGTTAAGATGAGATAATCTGCGATGCCATAACCATGACTTGGTCTTAGATGCTTTAGAGAGAAGACATACTGGAGAGGCGGCCATCATGTCTTGTAAGGACAAGGTATAGAGATTTGCACCACGAGATCCCTTCAACAAATCTTTTCCTTCCAAGTTGCGGATGAAACAAGTGTGTTGTCGAAAAGCAACCTCAAGGTTGGAATCACAAAACTGTCCCACTGAAAATAAATTATGACCAAGACCTTCTACATAGTATACCCTTGAAATCGTCACGTTTCCAATCTGATATTCACCATACCCCATTATCTTTGCTATATGATCATTCCCGAATTTAACCGTACCAAGAAACTTGCTGACGAAATTTCGGAGCATCGAGCGATTTCCGGTCATATGTTTTGAACAACCGGAGTCCAAATACCACAGGATGATTTGGACCACCTAAAAATATCACCACACGAAGACAATGTAGAGGTATCGGAATCTGAGTGTTCCTTGTTATTAGCAGGTACAGATTTAATAATCTTAGATTTGCTAACTCTAGGTTTCTTAGATTTCCTAGCCTTCTTTTTCTTAATAGGTGGTGTAGATTCTAGTTGGCTTAAATCCTGAGGTATTTCTTCACTGATAGGCACTATAGTGGGGGTTGACCTAATTAAAGGGCGTTGTTTCCATACTTGAGTGCGAGTGTTCCTAACTAAAGGACGCTCAGACCTAACCTCAATGGATGCATTCCTAGTTAAAGGGCACATTTTTCCATCTAATGTAAAGGTCCTACCAGTGGGACGCCATTGCCAGCCAACTTGGGCACGAGTTCTACCCGTTGGCTTCCATTCAAGACCATTCTTAATAGCATTCATTTCATTCACGTGATCAATCAGACACAAATCATGACGTTGGGAAAACATACATTCATTACAATTCCAACAATTCAAATCAGAATTCACGAATGGTTTAGGCTGCTGCACAGGCGCAGAGCTTTTAGTCTTAACATGATTCTTTTTATTTAAAACTGAACTAGCATTCCTATTGTGAACTTCTACTTTCTTCTTTTTGGCACTACTAGTGGAGGGCTTGATCTTATCTTTCTTGAGTGGCAATCCTTTAGCCTTAGTAGTCTCTTTTAATCCTGTAGAAGGCAAATTGGGAACATTAGCAACAGTTTTTAAAGGTGCCTTACTTGATTGTGCCAATGACGGTTTTGCTCCTGGAGTCTTATTAAATGGAGTTACAACAATGGGCCTATTATTAAGTAGTGCAGAACCTGGTGTACCTATGTATTGCAAATATGCTAAGCAATACTGAACTCGCTTAATATATTCATGAGCCGAATAATAGTCGCTACTTGAGGGATCTAAGGCATAAAGATCGTCTAAAATAGCCCTAAGAAGATCGACATGCTTAATGGCATTCCTCATATAATCATCATAGGTAACTGGGTTTCTCTTATGAAGCGGGTTCTTATAAAGCACTACTGACTTGGTTGTTGGAGCACTAGTGGACGGTGCAGAGTCGGTAGCTAAGTTATCAACAACTTCTTGTCGGGTGAGAAGAAGTGTCTCCTTTAACTCAGCCAAAACCATATTTTTGTCAATGAGCAGGATGTTCAAATCAGAGATTTCCTCGCACTTTTGGTTCAGTTGTTCAACATAAGATTGTTGCTGTGCCGCATTAAAAGCGAAGCGTTCTTCTAGTGAACCATAAAGAGCGGATAGTCCCTGTCTTGTTCGATCCATCTCCCCTAGAACAGACGAAAGTCTAATTTCTAAGACTTGGTTTTTAGACTCTGCAGCCTCTAGTTCCAATTTTAATGTTTCATTTGATGACACCTCTCTCTTCAATCTCATGATTTCTTCCTCTAATGTCTTAACAATTGCAATCATCTTGTCACTTGTCTCAACACCGTTTTCACAACCATTTGATATCAAAAGATCCTCATTTTGAGTTTGTTGTTTTAATTCTAAAGATATACAATGTTGTTCTAGTTGATTAAAGCGTTTTGAAAGTAAATTGTAAGAATCTTGTAGCTTTAAAAACTCAGCGCTAGATTCGTGACAAGAATGATTATCTACCTCATTTACAGTATCAGCAACATTTACAGAGAGATCACAAACATCATCACATATATGCACAGCATCACAATTAATCATAGCGGATGTAAGCTCATTCGAATAATTAACATTTACAGTAGTAAGCACATCACACGAGATTACTGCAGACAAGAATCGGTCATATTCGGTTAAAATCTTTTCTTTTTCAATTAGTTGTAGTTCGTAAGCGGTGTCCATTTCATAAAATACTTTTTGAACTTCACCAATTTCAAACACAAGATTTTCCTTAAGAGATGCAAAAATTCCTTTTAGACTTTCGACAAACGGATTGATCTCATTTTTAAACACCTCGTTCATATGTTCGAAAGCCTATTCTCCGTCATTTAAGCCATTTGAAGTCGTACAATCCAAAATGACCTTGTCAAAATTAGTAAAGTATTGATTAATCTCTTGCAAGTTTAACCATACAGTGCTAACAGGTGGAAGATCCTTTAGAATTTCCTTAGGACCTTCCATATTGACAAGTGTAGGAAATGTACTAGGGTTTTCTTCATCTAATATGTAGGTCGGTGCTGTTATGAGATCTTTGTCCATATGGAAGCGAATTCTAAAATCCGTTTTTGCAAGCTCCTTATTCAATTTAAAATAATCACACTCGGGATATTTTGCAGAATTGTATGACCGATCCTCATCAACTAGATCCTTACTTGTTCGATCATCGGGAAAAACAATCGGGTCTAAGGCCAATCCTAATTGAGTTGCATTATAAAGTCTAGGACTATGTCTTAAAGCTTGTTTTGCATACCGTGGATTAGGGGGAAGGCCTTTTTGACGAGATAAGTTAAATTCTCTAAACGAAGCATCAAATAAGTGCACTAGTTGAGAAGCAGCGTATTGTCTTAACAGCAAGTAATCTAGACTTCTAATCTTATTAGTAGCATTAATCTCCATTTCATTCTTCTTAGACTCGAGTGATTCAAAATCCGTTTGAAGTTTTTGAAAATTAGTGACCACTAACTCCTTTTCTTTAAGTTCATTAGTCAGATTTGCTCTTAAGTTTTCAATTTCTTGCAAGTGATCCATTTGTTTGTTTCTAAAATGATCATATTCGGGATTAGTTAGAACACTAGACGAAGGCACTAATTCCAAGGTTTGAACTTTCTCATTGCTTAAGGCAAGCTCATCGGATAAATTCTTATTCTTAGCTAAGGTTTCTAAGAGTGCAGCATTCATTTGGCTAAGTAATGTAGCAGGAACCATGACCAAATCTTGTTGAGCAGGAGTAGGCGTATGCGAAATGGGTCCCGGTTGTGATTCACTCAAAGTCTGGGGACTCACATTGATATTGCTATCATTATTTGTCTCCTCATTTGAAAGACTCACCACCGAAGATTCATTCGAATCAGCACTCTCTTGCACAACTTGATGTGGTTGAATACTAGCATCAGTGGTATTATCGGTGGTATTAATAAGTACCTCAGATCTCTTTTCTGGCCCTAAGCTGGAGATAGTTGCCATGAGAGCAGCCTTTGCAGATTGAAAGTCATCACAGTCTGAGTCATACGCATCGAGATCATCTGCTTGGTATGCTGCATTCTGTGTGGTGACCGTGTCTTGTTCAGCAATCACTGGATCAGCAAGAAATGCAAGCTCCTCTTCATCAAGTTCCCTTCCTTGTGCCTGAGCATTCACCAGATAGATCTTTTCTACAAACCATTGTCCATCCCTTCTCCTCTTAGGTTTCTTACAATCCCTGGACATATGACCCTCTTCCTTGCAGTTGTAGCATGTAATCATTCGCAATTTGCCCGTGGAATTAGCCCGTGGAGCAGGATTGACCATTGGAGCCTGATTGACTGTGCGAGCATTGGTAGTTGATGTGGAAGGTCTCCCCTGATATGATTGAATGGGCTAAACCATTACCCTGCCATTCTCAATAGTAGCTTGTTGGCGAGAATTGGATGAATTCCTCAACTGATTGTTGGTAGGAGCTGACCCCCTAAATCCTCGTTTGCTTAAAGTCCTTGTGAGATAAGCAGACATAGTGGTTAACACTTCAACTGGATCAGCACCTTGTTTGAATACAGGAACGGGGACTTCCTCATCATCACAGTACATTGCTTGGTCTTGATGAGCTGCATAATCACTAGAAGGAATACTCATTTGATCAGGGTAGCTTGTTGGATATGCTGCATTCTCTTGATAAGAAGAATATGAAGATTGAGCATAAGGTGCAATACTTGCTGGGTGAGGTTGTGTAGCATATTGTGATGAAGGTGCACTAAACCGATATTGTTGCTGATGTGAGGTGGGTGGTTGTGGTAGAATCGAGTATTGGGGAAAGGTTGGTGTCATGTAAGGTGATGGATGATAGGCTTGATGTCCCAAAATATAAGGAGTGTTGTTGTGAGACAAGCTTGGTTGATTCGCCATCAAAGCTAATGAATCAGGGTACATACCTCGTGGAGAACGGTGCATGATCACATGTTTCTCATGCTGCTGAAGAAAAGCATATAGTTGATCCAAATTGCACTTATGCAGATCCCTGGTTAACTTAACATCGGTAATATACTCACCCCATTCAGCTTGAGGTAAAGTATTCAAGAATTTTGTGTTAACCTGGAATGGAGCAATCACCAGATTGTATACATTCAGATCATTCATGAGTGTGGTGAATCTGAAGTAATAATCGTGAAGCGTTTCCCCTGGGTTGTAAGTGAATCTGTCAAACAGGTCATACAACTGACATTCCCTTTCCTGTTTGGTGAGAGACGTACCTTGTAGCAACACCTTAAGACGTTCCCATAAATCCTTTGCCACCGTATACTGACTTACCATCCTATAGATGTCATGGGGAAGAGCTTGGAGAATTGTTTGAAGAGCTTTCTCGTCTGCATCGGCAACAAGTTGTTGAGCTGGTGTAAGTTCTTCAAATTCTCTTGGTCGAGACACATTGTTAGCCACGATGGTACCATAGTCAAGTGGACCATTTAAGATTGACTTAACCATAAGCCTCCCATAAACCGGTTTTCCTTTAAGATAAGACATCATCCGGCCTTGCCATGCTTCAAAAACTTCTTTGATAAGCATTGGCCGACGATTATCTGTTCCCGTAATGACGGAAATATCCGTAAGTGATGTCATCTGAGGCATTACTGAATTCGGATTCATTTTGTTAACTTCAAAGAGACAAAGATTATCATTTGATCGAGCAGTGAAGTAAAGCTTGTGAATTGTGTTGAGTTTTTATTGTAAGAAACCAAGATTAAATCCTCTAAAAATCGTCGAAAAAACAAGCAAAATAACCCTTGATTCGGAACTTTTGTTGATTCGGAAGTGTTGATTCGGAAGATTTGGCTTGGAATTACCTTGATTCGGAACTTTTGGCTTGATCCGGAACTTCTTGATCCGGAACTTCTTGGTTCGGAACTTTTGGCTTGATCCGGAACTTCTTGGTTCGGAAGTTCTTGGTTCGGAACTTTTGGCTTGATCCGGAACTTCTTGGTTCGGAAGTTCTTGGTTCGGAACTTCTTGATCCGGAACTTCTTGGTTCGGAACTTTTGGCTTGATCCGGAACTTCTTGGTTCGGAAGTTCTTGGTTCGGAACTTTTGGCTTGATCCGGAACTTCTTGGTTCGGAAGTTCTTGGTTCGGAACTTTCCTTGGTTGATCCGGAACTTGTTGGTTCGGAACTTTTGCTGGGTAATCAGAAACCTTTAACCGATGAACAGTCGACCACTAATATGAAGATTAAACCCAGATTTTGACCAAATAACCCAAAAAGTTTTGTGATTTCTACAATAATAAGTAAAAACTAATACTTATCCACTAATCCTAATCACAAAAACACCAAAAACACCAAGAATCAAGATGAATCTTTTTAAAGAACACTAATACAATCAAAAACTAAAAAACCACACAAATCACTACCTTAAATCACCCCATAGCTCTTGATACCAAATGTAGAATATTGATAACCTATGAATCTATGAAGGGGGTTGATGATTTCTAGAGAGAGAAAGTTAGAGAGAGAAAGTGAGAGAAACTATGTGTTATTTCATTAAGTGGAAACTAGAAAATGACAACAACCAACCCCTTTTCATGGTGGAAAGGGGTATTTATACTTCCAAGCTTACATTGGCTTGGGCCGGTCCATGACAAGCCCATGGACCGGTTCTTACTTAACTTAATAAGCAACTAATAACTATTTGTTAACTACGAGCTATTACAACATAAATAAAATTGTGGAGTGACCGATACTTCTAATATACGTAAAACGTATTTCTAACACTCCCAATTAGGGGTAACCAAGACGGGTGCCTTAGTTAGCTTATCCTTAAGCGAGTTGAAGGCTTCAAGACACTCTTTGGAGAAGATAAAAGGAGTATCTTTTTCCAAGAGGTGGGTCATCGGGCGAGCGATTTGAGAAAAATCTTTGATGAATCGACGGTAGAAGCCCGCATGACCCAGGAAACTTCTCACACCCTTCACGGTTGAAGGTGGAGGCAACTTTGCGATAACATCGACATTAGCACGGTCAACTTCAAGACCGGCTTTCGAGGTCTTATGTCCAAGCACGACGCCTTCTTTTACCATAAAATGGCATTTTTCCCAATTCAGAACTAGGCGAGTGTCTTCGCACCGCTTGAGCATACGTTCCAAATTAGCAAGGCAAGAAGAGAAAGAATCCCCGAAGACCGAGAAATCATCCATGAAGACTTCCATGGTTTGTTCAACCATGTCATGGAAGATAGCTAACATGCACCTTTGGAAAGTCCCGGGCGCATTACATAAGCCAAAAGGCATTCTTTTGTAAGCAAATGTGCCATAGGGACAAGTGAATGTAGTCTTCTCTTGATCTTGGGGATCGATGGGTATTTGGAAATAACCCGAGAAACCATCAAGAAAGCAGTAATATTCATTACCCGCTAAACGTTCAAGCATTTGGTCCATAAAAGGTAGAGGGAAATGATCCTTTCTCGTGGCATCATTGAGTTTGCGGTAGTCTATGCAAACTCTCCACCCAGTAACGAGACGAGTGGAAATTAACTCGTTGTGTTCATTGGGAACAACGGTTATTCCGCCCTTCTTGGGCACACAATGGATTGGACTAACCCACGGTGAATCCGAAATAGGGTAAATCATACCCGCATCAAGAAGTTTGATAACCTCTGTTTTGATGACTTCATGGATTTTTGGATTCACCCTTCGTTGGCTTTGAATTGTGGGCTTAAAGTCATCCTCCATGAGAATTTTGTGTGTGCAGAAGTGAGGATCAATTCCACGAATATCCGAAATCTTCCAAGCAATAGCCTTCTTATGATCTTTCAACACAGCGACAAGTCAGGCTTTCTCTTCATCCTTCAAATCCTTAGCAATGATGACTGGCGACTTCTTCTCTTCATCAAGGAATACATACTCGAGATGGGGCGGCAACTCCTTAAGTTCTAAATCCGGAGGATTTTCGACGGGAGGCGTATTCGAAGTCGGAGTATCGATAGCAATGACCGTGGGAGATGGAGGAGAAGGATTGTCTTCAGTGAGAAGATTGTCAAAGAAATTCATGTCTTCATCCCCATCGATAGGAGATTCGTTAGTAGCTAAATTCACATCGCCCATGGTATCTTCAAGATTGTTCCAGAATACATCACTATCTCCAAATAGAGACAATGATGAATCAATAGAGGACACGGTCTCAACAGTGGGAAGAGAGGTAGGAATACTTTTGCAAGCATCATTAAAGTGTTCTTCACAAGCCTCATCAAGAACGTCAATACAATTAACGCTCTCATATGAATAAGGCTGTTTAGACAACTTTCCTATGTTGAAGACTACTTTATCGTCACCCACTCTCATGATAAGCTCACCGGCTTCAACATCAATGAGAGTGCGACCGGTCCTAAGGAATGGACGACCAACAATTAGTGGCACACGGGGGTCCATCTCGTAGTCGACGACAACAAAATCAACAGGGAAGGTGAATTTGTAGACTCCGACAATGACGTCTTCGGCTATCCCCACTGGATAAGCAACCGTACGGTTAGCTAATTCCAAAGTCATTTTGGTGGGGACTAGCTCTAGGAGAGATAATTGCTTCCAAACACTTAGAAGCATGAGATTAATACTGGCACCTAGATCGGCTAGGGCCATGCAATTCTCTACTCTCGGGAAATTGCAAGGGATAAGAAAACGACCCGGATCACCAAGCTTGGTTGGCAATTTCCTTAAGAGTACTACAGAGCAATTCTCATTAAGTTGGGTGTTGGCAATATCGAGGAGCTTTTCCTTGTCGCTCAGAAGATCTTTAAACATTTTTGCATACTTGGGCATGTGAGCGAGAGCCTCAGCGAAGGAGATGTTAAAATTCAATTGTTTGAACATCTTAAGAAAGTTCGAAACCTGAATATCGTCCTTGCTTTTGAGCTTCTCTTTCCTCAACCTTGATGGATAAGGTATATTGGAAGAAGAGGAAGGCTTTGGGAGAATAGGATCACTCACAACCACGGGTGGAGGAGGGGTAGAAGGAAGAGGTGGAGAAATTGGGGAAGGAGAAGGATGAGGAATAGGAGCAGGTGACTCGTTCTCCTTAGTCACAATCACCGGTAGAGGTATAGGAAGCTCGGGTTCCTTGGTACCTTTGCCACTTCGAGTAGTGATTGCTTTCATCTCCCCTCTTGGGTTCGCAACGGTGTTACTTGGAAGAGTACCCGAAGAAGAGGGTTGATTACCATTGAAGAAACTAGCCATCATGTTCCTCAGATCATTAGTTTTGGTATCCAACGTGTTTCTCATGTCGGCTCTCAAATCATTTCCTTGCTTTACCAAGTCTGCCTTTAAGTTTCGCACTTCCTCTTGGAGATTTCCCACTATCAGATCATTGGTTCTCATGTAGGTTGCAACCTCTTGGTGTAATGCAGTGGTGGTTTGGTTGGGAGGAGCATTGTATGCAGGTGGTTGGTAAGCAGGTTGTTGGTAGACTTGATTGTTACGTTGAGGCGGTTGTTGCTGCTTGTGAGGAGGGATGTATGGTTGTCGAGATTGTTGTTGTTGTTGAGGAGGGCGATTAAGGTTTTGTTGTTGGTTTGGGTTGGTAGGAGGGAAACCAGGTGGGGAAAGATAGTTGTTGGATCGATAGCTAAGCAAGTTACGGTCACCTTGAGGTCTGGCTTGATAAGCAGGTTGAGGATAGGTGCCATATGCCGCATTCACATTCTCAGCAGGGTAGTCTTGGGTGGCGGTACAAGTTGTATAAGAGTGAGGACCACCGCATATCTCACAAGGTTGGCTGACAGCGTTAACTTATGCGTTTTTGGCGTTGTTGCTGTTGTTGTTGTTGACGGTGTGGGTGACAAGCGATTCAAGAAGCGTGGTGATTTTGTCAAGTCGCTTGTCGCTGTCATTAGTGCTAGCACTAGCGACATTGGTCCGAACACTCTTGGTTTGCACACGAGATTTGTTCTCAATGATATCCCAAGCAGCATTGGAAGTCTTAGCCAATAGATTACCCCCCGAGGCACTGTTCAGTGAATCTTGGTCACTCATGCTTAAACCATTGTAAAAAGTATTAATTTGATGTACTTTGGTAAAACCATGTTGTGGGCATTTTCTTAAAAGATCTTTAAAACGATCCCAAGATTCACTGAATGACTCATCGTACTTTTGTTCAAAATTTATGATCTCATTCCGCAAAGCGGTAGTACGAGAGGGTGGGAAAAGTAATTTATAAACTTTGTTTCCAAATCCGTCCACGAGAGAATACTCTGTGGCGGTTCCTTAGCAAGCCAATGTCGGGCTTGTCCCTCTAAAGAAAAGGGAAAAAGTTGTAACCTTATAACCTCTTGTGGAACACCATTGAACTTGACCGTGTTGGTGAGTTGCAAGAATCTCTTGATATGGTCATGTGGGTCATCAATGGTACGTCCCAAGAATGGTTGAGCGGAGACCATCTGGATAAAGCCTGATTTTAGCTCAAAGTTGTTGGCAGCAATTGGAGGTATGACAATTGGATCCGTGTTGCCATCTACATGAGCTTGCAGCAATTCAATCATTGGGCGATTATCCGGAAGGGGCTCATTGTGGTTGTTATTGTTCATGTTGTTGAAAGGTGGGTTGTTGTTGTTATTATTGTTTTGAGGTGGTACACCGGCCATGTCTAAGTGATCGAGAGGCTCGGGCTCTTGATATGACGTGGATCGAGTGCGCATACACCTGCAAAAGAACGAACAAAGAAAAGCAAAGCAAAAATATTTTTGGTTTTTATGTTTTTTAATTTTTTTGTATTTTTGAAAATTTTATATTTTTTAGGATTTTTTGAAAATTTTTGATGAAAAAGTAACGTTCACGGGGAACGGATCCCAAAATCCAAGTTCTCACAAAAAACTTTTGATCTTAACGAGAAGAGCCGGCAGCGGCGCCATTTGATACAATGATTTTTATATGGGTTCTAATTATTCTCGGAATCCTCTCGAATTGATCTAGGCCTTAAGTGGAATGATTGTTCTTGGTTATCAAATAAAAGGGTTTGGTTTTCTAAACTACTTGATGTTAAAATGGAAATTTAAATCAAAGACAATTACTTTAATGACAATTAATAAAAACGTGAATTAAAATTGAAATTAGGATCAAAATTAAAATTGAAATCAAAGTTAAAATTTCAGTTAAAATATAAATTGTGAAATAAACGTAAAGAAACAAGAAACAGTAAAACAGAAAAACAGTAACACTGAAAGAAAATTGATTCGGAACTTTTACCCTTGATTCGGAACTTTACTCATGCGGAACTTAATGATTCATTCGGAAGATTTTGGTTCATCCGGAACTTTGCTCATTCGGAAATTCTTGGTTGGTTCGGAAGTTACTGTTCATTCGGAAGTTTACCTTCATTCGGAACTTTTGAAAAAGAAATTGGTTCGGAACTTTTCAAGAAATTGATTCGGAAGAAATTGGTTCGGAAGTTTCCGATTCGGAACTTTCTGCTAAAGATTGGTTCGGAACTTCTCAGAGTTCCGATTCGGAACTTTTGGTAAAATTTGGTTCGGAACTTTAAAATTGGTTCGGAACTTTATAATTGGTTCGGAACTTCAAGCTCATTCGGAAGTTTAGACTCATCCGGAACTTCTTAAACTGATTCGGAACTTAATGCTTCATTCGGAAGTTTGGCTTCGTTCGGAAGTCTGGGAAACCCAGAAACTCAGATACAGAAATAATACCCGAAGAACAAGGAAAATCAGTTTTAATCCAAAAATCACCAAATTTTTCACCAAATCTTAAATAAAACTAAACACAAAGCATCTATTAACCATAAGCTACAAATCTCATCAACAAAAACACAAATCCCAACAACTTTTGAAGATCAAATCAAGAAAATAAAAACTTAAGAACTTGAGAATAAAGATGATGATGAACAAGATGAAATGGAAAGGTTAAACAAGACTTTGTATTAAATGATTAATGTTTTAACAAGATCAAACAAAGGTTAAAATCACAAGACTAGAAAAACAAAGATTAAAATCACCAATCACCCTAGTGGTGATGGTGAAGAAACGAACAAGAAAAGAGAAAAAAGGGGAGGAGAGGAAAACTCCAGACTAACTAAAAAACTAGTCTAAATGTGTGAGGGGAGGGCTATTTATAGCCTTGTCTTTTGGTTGGTGAGTGGGCTTTCTCCCATTCTTCTTGTCTTTTCGTCTTTTCAGAAAAGTTTCCGTTTTCGATTCTGATTCGGGATTTGTCGTCGATTAAATTCAACTCGTCTTTTAATTTCTTCGTTTAATAGACTTGAGTTTCTTCGACTTATATAAATCTTCCATCTTTGGTCCTTTTCTTCGATAAATCTTCGAATAGGCCCAGTGACTTCAAATCTTTTGCATCTCTTGGACAATAGACTTTATCTTGAGTCTTTTTCTTCAGTAAAACCCGTGCAATCCCATGTTTTCTTCAATATTCATCCGGTGGGCTCTAAAAACACAATAAACACAAAAACCACGCATAATTCCAAACAAATGATATTAAATACGTGTTTTGGTCTCGTTTTAGCCAGAATTAAGTGGTAAAAGGATGGGTGTTTACACACCTATCAATTTGCTATATCAAAATGGATTTCATGGTGACATATACTTACCCTAAACCCATTTATTTCACGACGATGAAGATTGTGGTGACATAAGGATGGTAGGATAGGTTAAGTCCAATGATTCTTCTATAACCAGAGGAATCTTCCCAAGGACATTCCATAGCTAGAAATAGTAGTCCTTAGGAAAGATGGAGAAAGATTGTGAACGTAGCTGAATGCCGACCAAGTACTTAAGTTAGCACTGGAACAATCATAACAAGGTGCTAGTTATGACGTATTGGTAAGCATTGAAGGGGTTGAAGAATGAAAAAGAATTGTAAAGATACAAGGTCTAAATAAAAAAGCCCTCCTTACAACCTTAGGCAGAACCGGGTCAACACATATGCTATTGAGATCATTTTAATGATGCTCGATATTGAAGATAGACATCATGGACCCAGTGATGCAATGCACAACCCATCCCAGCTAACTCAGACATCTCTCAAAAGATATTTGTTTTAATCACATAGAGACAACGCATTATCTATTGATTTATTCACTCCGAATATATTAATATTGAAATAGTGGCACTCCTCTCCAGCCTCCGGTCACAAAAATCCAAAATGCACGATCGAGTCTAGAGCCATTTGAGATCATCAAATATCTCATTAGGAAACATTTCCATATTCCTTGCTTCTTCACACTCTATGAAAAGTAAGAAAGATCCTAAGAGTCCTACACAAAATCTTCATGATCTTGCCTGAACATCCGAGTAATACGAAAGTATTTACAATGAAGATGGAAATACTTCTTGAGCGAATATCAAAAAGCTCATGGTAGGTGACTTGTGCGATTCTTTATGAATCAAGCTTGTGATAACTGGAAAGCAACAGTGGTTTAATTCTTAACTGAATTTAAACACATTCCAGATCTCTACGCAATATCTTAGTGATCTTGCCATAACACTCAAAGTGATACCTTAGTGTTCACAGTGATGAGTGGAAATCCTTCTAGTGTTAACCTTAAACAGCACTTGGTAGGTAACTTGCAAGATTCAATATGAATCAAGCTCGTGACAACTGGAAAGCAACGATGGTGCGATTCTTTAATGAATCAAACTTGTTCCAGGAATCAGATTTGACGGCTTCAATCATGCGGATAATTTTATCCAAATGATTCACTCTTTATGTTCGCAGTCAGCTTTGGACGGTCGAGTAAAGAGAACGGGTTTACCCGCGAAATCTTGTCAAGGAGATCTTTAATTAAATCTACCTGCCACAAGTACGATATTTTATATCGTCCAACGGTCTTCACCGACCGAAGGTAAAATGCTACCGAAATAGAATGAAATATTCAAAGCCATTTCGTTCGTGTCTACTTATGATGCGGCATTTGAAGATGGTGGCGTTGTGGAATCCAAGAAGAAGTCGTCCCCGCATGCTTATACTTTATGCACTTAATACTTCATCTAATTCAAGAAAGCCTAAAAGTCAAAGTCTTTCGTTGTATCGAACTCTGAAGCTTTCAAGAATTACGAAGGTATAAGTATGTGGGACATGAAGTCACGAAGAGGCGAAACAAGTGATGGATGAACAAGATCAAGGCAAGAGATTAATGATCAAGATTGATATCAATGATCACATCAGCATGTTCACCAGAAAAAAAAAAGACGAAGACTACGAGCTCAAGACAAGCATAGTATGCTAGGTTTATTTTGTAACTTGGGTAACGCCCTTGTTTGGAGTGACTGTTGGAAATACGTTTTTATGTATTTAGGAAGATTCGGTCACTCCGACAATATATTAAGTAGTAGCTCGTTGTCTAGATATCTTTATATATATCAAAGAAGGAAAAGCCCGGTCCATGCTTGTATGGCCGACCCAACTGTAAGCCCAAGCCCATCTTATGGGCTTGGTATATAAACCCTCTCCTTAGATGGAGAGGGTGTTGGTTCACATAACTTTACACATAGTAAAAGTGTGTTTTCATACTTTCTCTCTCAAAGTGTGTGTGTGTTCTTACCATATTTCTATATCTTTCTCTCTCTAAACATAAGCTAGATTTACAATATCCTACAATACTATTTATGACTTCGTCATACGTCAGTTTTGGGCCACTGTTGATATTCGAGATGTACTAGGTCACCCATTGGAGATTCATGCCACCATTTATGGTCGTCCATATGTGGTGACTGAAGCTTCCATCAGGTCTGCCCTGCATCTCCAAGATGCTGATGGTATTGTTTCCCTCTCAAATAAGGAAGTCTTGGATGGGATGGTTGCCATTGGTTATAATCATGAAGGTAAGTTCAATTTTCAGAAAAATCAGTTTTCACCCCAATGAAAGCTGCTTATTCACTTATTGATTCATTGCTTGAGTCCCAAAGTTGGGAGTTGGGATGCATTTCCCGTTTCTCTTGCTACTGGTTTGATTTGTTTAGCCCAAGGTCGTAGGTTCAACTTTTCTGGATATATTTTGGATGGTATGTTAGAGAATCTTGGTGGTCTCAAAAAGAAGTTTCTTATGTATCCTAGGTTTTTATATCAGCTTCTAATGTGTGTTCCTAGGAATAGAAAAGAGTATGTGCCAGTTAGACTCATTCCTAAGGTGTATGCTAACATGCAACTTGCCTATCTTGGTCATGAAATTCTCTCAATCCTGCTATGTTGGGCATTGCCCAAGAGGATCCCATTGAGGTTCATCCCGCTGAGGAAGCCCAGGAGGAACCTCATATGGTTGATGATCTTATGAAGGAAGAGGTACACGTTGTTGAGGAACCCCATGTGGTTGTTGAGGATCCAGTGATTGAGATTCCTCATGAGGATCCTGCTCCTGAGGTGGTGGTTGAGGTGCCTTCTTTCTCGAAGGCTGCATCTTTTGCTATCCCACATGTCTCTCCTTTTCTTGATTCTCCACTTGCTAGTCCAGTCCACCCTTCTCATGAGGAGCCAACTACTTCTTATGTGCCTGATAACGACCTAATTATACATATTCAATCTATCATTATAATGCCACTTTGTAGTATAAATAAGAGCTTCCGATACTTAATATTTTGTGTTTTATATGCAGATATAAAGTTTGAAGAAGCAAAGTGAAGATATACAAAGAAGGGGCCTCAATATACAAATAAGCCAAAGTAGTTGAAAGAAGATTCTGGATCGCCCAGAAGTGCGACGCACAAACTCAGAAGTGCGGCGCAGTGTCAGATACTCATGCTCCCAATGTTGACCAACCCTTTGCTTCTGGTCCTAATGAAGCATCCCCTAAACCAAGTTCTCTTGGTGGGGAAGCTGAGGAACCTGTTACTCTTAATTCTTTACTTGCATTGGTGAGCATGTAGTATGAAAAGATCCAATCATTGGAAACAGATCTCAACAAGCATCGTCAGTTGACTAGGGACTTTGTGATCCCTTTGGCGTCAACGGTTAAGCACTTGGAGCATCAATTACGACATCATAAGAAGAAAGTGGTCATGACTGATTCTGATGATGAGGTGAATGATAAGGAGGATGATGGTTTGACTATGTTGGCTAAGGAAACATTTGCAGCCAAGCCTAGTGAGGATATACCTGCTCCTCCTAGTGCTTCTAGCATTCCCACCTCTGCTGCGGGCCCTATGCCAAGTTCTGTAGCTTCTGGTCCATCTACAGCTGATAGGGGGAAAGCCCCTATGACTGATGCACCTTCCCCTCCTAGGAAGCGCACACGCAGACAGATTGAGGAAGAGAGATTGGGTGAGGAGGTTGCAAGGAGATTACATGCATTGCAAGAGTAAGAGGTTGTGGCTGCGGCTGAGGCTACGGCTGAGGATGAAGCTCTTAGGAAGCAACGACATGAACAAGTGAGGCACAATGCCATGTTCTGAGATAATAATGATTGGATGGACGTGGTCACCATTCTCACCTCCAATGTCTCTCAGTTCTCAGACATTTTGGGTGAGGGTGTGCATCAAGGGAATTGTGCTCGTCGCGTTGTTTCTTTGGTTCAAAGGAATAGGGAGGATTTGGCTGCTCAACTTCGTGAAATTCGCCGCAACAGACCCCTCTCCTATGTTGAACAAAATAAAATCATGCAACAATATGTCAAGAATCAGACCGGAGCCTATTTTACTGTTGGGTGGCCTATGAAGAGAGTAAAGCAGCTGTCAGATGATGAGCTCAAGACCTTGTACAACAACATGATTCAGATCGAATAGAAGGATGTGCGTATGCTTGCTAATGCCATATATTAAGCACCAGCTGCACCTCCTCCTTCTACTAATACTCCAACTCCAATGGCTGTTGAATCACCTCCTTCTGGTTCACATGATGTGAGATCTACTACTGCTCCCATTCCTACATCTCCACATGTTGTTGCCTCTACTCCATCCGTTGATGAAGCTACAGTTACACCAGATGTTGATACTACTACTCTACCAATTTCTGAGTCGTGTACTACACCCAATGTTGATCCTACTACCCCAATGGTTGTTGACTACCACTCAAGCTGATGCTAATGTTTCTTCATCTACTGCTACTACTACACCTGGTGGTGATGCCACTATGGCCAAGGTAAAGGAGGAACCATCTTCTTCTACTACTCAACCTCGCAGGTCTATTCGAAAGAAGAAGGCTCACCGTGGCCCGGTTGTCCTGATAACGCCCAAATCCAACATATTTTTGGGAGCGTTATCCATACTATCGTACATGTATATTGTTTATTTCTATAATGCCTTTGTGCATATTTGTGCCAAAATGTGTTTGCAAGTCTTTGTGTAGCCAATTGCAGGAATGAAGTATAAAGTAATGCAAATGTGAAGATTAGTACGAGTACGAAGAATCCTAGTCAAAGTTCAAGAACCGTGTACAAGTTATAAGCCTTTGAAGATCTATTCCAAGTGCAAGAACTAGTGTTTCCAAGAAGTGTACAAGTCCATCAGCATGGAAGTTGCCACTGGCGGAATCAAAGTTGCCACCTACTTTTTTGTTGGCATAATTTTGTCTACATACATGCAATTTTGAGGCTTCTAAAAGAACATACAAGAATACACATGAAGCTTCTATTGGGACTTCTAGAACTACTTTGCCACCAAGTAAAAGCCTTTGGCTACAAGTTTATTTCTTTGGCTCCAAGTTTATGCATTGATGGAGAGGCTTGAATTCATCTATAAATAAGACCCTTGGGGTCATGAAATCACTTCAACACTTACAACATCACCTTCATTATTCATCAAGAAAACTCCCTCCTTGGTGAAAATCCCGGATTTGGTCCACGTGTGCTAAAAACTCATCCTTTTGAAGCTTCAATCATCAAATAACATTGCCAAACTATAAGGGATCATTACCCTTATCATTGGTAGTGTTTCTTGATACCTAAATCACCACCAACCTTCACCAAACCTCTCCAAAACCTGCCTTAAATCTCAAATACGAATTCATTTGCATAACCCGAAAGACCACAAAACTTGTAGTCAATTTGAGGCCTAAGGATTGCTCTAATTCCTTCCATTTACTTATTGTATTCATACTTTGGGTTAACTCTTGTTATTTTTATTATGTTGAACTCTATGTCATATGTTGAATGTTTGTTGATTAATATGATCATGGAGTAGTTTTCTTTACACTTGTTTGAATGATGTTGTGACATGAGGATTGTTTATGTTTTATCATTGTTTTGATCAATTTTATGTTATGTTTGAAATCCAATTGTGCTTAAGTTCCATTCCATTTGCTTATCATACTTGATTAGTTGTTGATGATTTCATAGGTCGAAAGGGTTATCATTCACCAACTAGTTATAATCGTTTTGTCTATGGATGATTATCTATTGTATTGACCATTTCTTTAGTGGTATGATTATGCAAAGGAACTTAAGTGTGACTGTTAATGATTTTGTGAAACGACAGTGAATCAAACTTGTTTAACTAAACATAGTCTTGAATTGGTTGATTTGTCTTAATGCTTGATTTAATTGTGTTGTAATCAAATGCGTTGGTTATATACTTTAAAATCAAAGATTGGAATTTGTGGCCATCATATTCTTTACTTATAATCAATTTATCAAAACCATCCTCTTATGAACAATCCAAATGTAATGAACTAATCCAAGCAAGTGTCGTCTTTAATCTCATTTTAGTTGCTTAATCATCATCTTAGTGTTACTTGTTACTTGTTTGCTTATTACTTGCTTAATTGTTACTTATATGGTAATTGTGGGAGTGACAACATCTTTACCAATAACGTTACATTGTTACTTAGATTCTCTACAACCGAAAACACCAAAATCCCAGTGAACGACCTCGGCTTACCACAACAAGCTAGCTACAAACAAAAGGGTCATACTTGCCCGTGTGTTCTAAGCTTATTCGGTAATCCTTGTATAAATTTAGAACTTGTGTAATCGCAAGAGAACACATCAAGTTTTTGGCGACGTTGCCGGGGATTTATGTTTTGTGCTTTTCATGTTTTGAATCTTTGTTTCATATCGTGTATCGTTTAATCTCTTGTGTGCTTATTTGTTTTGTGCTTGTTTGGTTTAAAATTAAAGTGTGTTTAGATTAAGCTTTTAAGTGATTATTTCATCAACCCCACAAAAGTTTTTTAAGGTGTTATTAGTTTTTAGTTCCTAAAAAAAATAAATAAAAATTCAAGTTTTTTAGCAGCAGCCAAGTCGCCGCCGACAAACCCACTTTGCCGTCGGCAGCTTCTCCACAGACCCCAACTTGCCGCCCGGCAGAGCAAAGTTGCCGCCGGCAACTCCTGAAACTTAAAAAAAAAAACTTTAATTTTCTTTATTTGTTTTCTTTAGCTAAAATATATATAAAATAAATATAAAAAATATTTTAAAAAATGCAAAAATATTTTCTATTTGAGTTCTTTTATATTTTATTTATCTTTTCTTTTTTATTTTTAGTTGTTAATAAATTTTTCGAATTATTTCAATTTTTCATAAACCCACGTCTTAGAGGTAAATGCCTCGTTAATAAATTATACGAGCTTAAACGTAAGTTCAAGAAGAAGACTCGTGAACCCGATAAGACGATATTTGATATCGAGTCACCCGAACCGTTCACCAAGGAACGTGTTGTCATAATCGACATACTCGAGTCGAAATTCGAAAACCCATTCCATACCGAAGGAATCTTTACCTATGAAACCGAATCCGATTCCTCAACCATTATTACCATTGATCCCGATGATCAACCAATGTGGTCAAACACTAGGGGGATGTTTGGTACGATGGAATGGAATGCAAAGAAACGAATCGAGAATCGTTTCTCGTGTTTGTTACGTCGGAGAATGGAAATGGAGAAGGAGATTTCAATTCTCTTTCCATTGTTTCGATTCTTTCTAAAAGATGGAGAAAGAAGGAGAATGGGTTTTTATAAAGAAAGTCATTCTCTCTTGGATCAAGATGAGAATCATGAAAAACATTTAAATTTTTTTGGTATTTATAGTTTTGCCCATGTGCGTTGCACATGTTCTTAAAAATCATCATCTTTTCAAAACCCTATATCCAAAATCATTCTAGCTTGCTAGTGCTTCATCTTCTTTAAGGAAAAATAAGTGATATCTTTTTCTTTTTATTATCAATCGACAACTGTAATTCATTTTTGTGGCCATGAATTTGTCACATCTTCTGATATTGGGTTTTGATCTCATTGGAGCTGCTGCTCTAAAAGATTTCATGCGTTCATCATCATCATAATTGATGACTTAACAATTAGTCAATAACTCTACAATTATTCATTCAACCAATCAACCATCGTTAATGAAGATCTCATTATATGATGAATTCTTAATCCTTCCAACCAATATCCATTAATCATTTTATTTTAGTAATATATAACAAATTAATTAATCTTAATTTAAATATAGTGGCATAAATTATTTGACTATGTTGAACCAGTTATATAGCTATAAAATATGAAAAATCATATATCAATTAAAATGTGCGTAACACAAATGTTAGATGTTGAAAAAAAAATTGTTGGTTAAACGTTTTCATTCCTGACTTGCAATGCAGCCAAACATGTGAATCAACATTTCGTCATCTTTCGTGTTTTCATTCTTTGTTTTAAACAAACATGAGAGTTATTCATTTTTGTTTTGGCTCATTCTCTTTCTCTGCATTCTATTCTTCAAAGCTATTCCATTCTCGACCATTCCACCGTACCAAACATCCCCTAGGATCGTTGCTCCAACACCTAGTTCCTCTATTGTTCAAATCCCTATTTTGAACAATTTCACTATCAAACGTAACCACATACAAATGATTCGGGAAAACCAATTTGATGGAGAATCCCTATCCGATCCTCACCAACATGTTTTCGATTTTCTTGAGATTAGTAGCCTTTTCCAATATGGTGAAAATCAAGAGGAGGCGATTAACTTGAGGATATTCCCATTCTCATTAACCGGAGAAGCTAAGTCTTGGTTGAATGAATTAAACGAAGGAACAATTACTTCGTGGAATGAATTAATAGAAGCTTTTATAAGTTGATTCTTTTCACTCGCAAAGTTTAAACGTCTCCTAAACGACATTCATAACTTTCACCAACTCAATAATGAGACTCTCGTTGAATTGGCTCGAATCAAAGAAATGCTCCGCGATTGTTATGGACATGATCTAACCAAGAGAACGATAATTGAAACATTTTATCATGGTTTAGACGATCCAATTCAAGTATCTCTCGACGCCGGAGGAATCTTCCTCTATAATACTCCGAACGAAGCTCTCCAAATACTCGAGGACAAGGTCTTTCTCAAGCTCGAATTTTTGAAGGATTCTTATGTCGAACCTTATCAAAAAACTGTTGTTTCCGCCAGTGGAAATAACATCATCTTCGATCACACCATGTTGATGGAGAAATTCGTAGCTCTCGCTAAACTTATCGATTCCCAATTCCTAATCATATGGAATGAACTAAAAGATGAAGATCGTAGAAACGATCACGATCCAAAAACCACCATGAAGGATAACACGCCTATGTGTGAGCCTCATGAAGCGAATTATGTCAAAGAATATCACGAAGGATATCACGACCAAAATTCGAAGAATTCACATTCCTATCTTACCCTAAACCCGAACCATCCCCTTCCTCAATCTCGACCGCGAGATGTGACGCCATACTCATCACAATATCGCCCAAAACCCGAAGCCTCAACGGAGGAGATGATGAGAGAATTTATGGCTTGGCAAACGGAAGAAAATGAACGTGTCAAGAACAATTTGGTTGACTTGGAGTTTCAAATCAATCTAAGCTTCCGGAACCACACAGCCATGATCGATGACTTGGAGAGACAATTCAATCGTCTCGAAAAGCATATCCAATGTACCAAGTCCCTTCCTCAAATCACCAACACCCAAACAAGAGATAAACTACCCTCTATTCGAAACGAGAGTGATAAGGGAGATGTTGCTTTTATCGAGGAAGAAGTTAAACCTATTCCAACCGTGCCAAAACCGAAACCCATGATTACTTTTTCCAAGGATTGCGCCGTGCATATCCCATACAAAAAGGAGAAAACGTTTGAACATGATGTAATGTCAATTCATGACGTGGAGTTGAAATCGATGAATGGCGTTGGAAGTAGAAGAATGATAAAGAAGGACGACAATGATGTGCCGAAGAATCCTTTCAAAGTTTGGACTATAAATGGAGAATTCCTTTGGTTCAATGATGATAATTATCAAAATCAATGGCACCCAACCAAAGTTCCCCATCTTAACTGTATAGTCAAAGAATCCTAACACCGAGGGAAAGAGTCTAGCTAACGACTCAATAATAAATTAAGCGCTTCTCGGGAGGCAACCCATGCTTTAATTGTTTGTGTGTTTAATTTTGTGTGTTTAGAATAAATATGTACACCCCAAAAGTATTTTTCTAACTTGGAAAATCTTAAGTGTGAGGGGTGTACATTGCTAGTAGTATGTTTTATATATCTTTGTGTGCTTGTGTGTTTGTTTGTTTTGTTTTGTTTGAATAAATGCAACAATAGGTAATGGAGGAGGATGCATGGAGAAGGAATGAAGTATCAAGAATCGATTGATCTCACAAGCTTATCATGTAGCATTGCATCACATGGAGATCAATTGCAATTTCTAAAACCGGGAAGTTTCGTTTCTCTTTGACTATTTATTTATTTCCTCACTTTTCATGCTTTGAAGTTTATTTTTCACATTAAGTTCAATCCAAAACTTAAGTGTGAGGGGAAATAAATGGGAAAACGAAACTAATTTTTGGTATAAAAAATAAAATAAAATAAAATAAAGGAGAGTTTGTACACTTGTTTGCCCTTATGATTTAAATGTTTTCACACGTTTGTTTGTAAATATATTTCAATAATCGTCCACAGGGTAAAAAAAATAAAAAAAAATAAATAATAAATAAATAAAATAAGTTTTAGTGAGATCACACTTGTGTGATATAAGTGTATATGCGTGATAAAGAGGCAACCTGGGAATAACACCCAAATAACCTTTTCTATTTTCTTCGTAGCTAGTTTTAGCTAACTACCCATATTAACCCTTTTGTTAGCACTCTCGTCTGTTGCTAGATACCCTTAGAACACCCTTTGAGCCATTATTTTCTTTTTGTTCAATCCACTAAAAAGAAAAATATATATATATAACCTTAAACCTTAGCCTAACCCATGTCGAAGTCCAAATAGTGGGTTGCTAGTTGCTTAGTATGGTGGATCTTTTTTTATGATTAGTAGTTATGCCATACTTCGCATTTGTATGTGTCATTCCGACAAAGATGAAGATGAGCGCTCCTTTATATTTGTACTTTTTTGTGGTGAAGTGTGAGGGGAGCATGTGATGTATGTTGAAAAAAATGAAAAAAAGAGGAGGAGGAGAAAAGAGAAAAAGAAAGAAAAAAAATAAGTCATCGAAAAAAAGAAAAAAAAATGATGACAAAAATAGCCAATGAGCTATAATAAAATATGAAGATGAAGGAAGAAGAAGTATGTTTAGATATCGATTAGCCAATGTGCTAAGACGTAATATATTTTGTTAATCGATATGTGTTGAATAAAGCTCGTAGCTATGATCATTTTTGGGCTTGTGATTTGTTCGGTAACTAGCAACACGGGACTTAGACTTTTAACTTGTATATTCGTGATACCCCTCTCATAAAATATCCCATGCCTTATCATACCCCATTAACCCGAAGCCTTAAGCTTATAACCCGAATAAAAGTCCTCTTTAGATGTGTACACTCGGTGCTCACGCCATTTCATTTAGTGTTGTTTGTACTTGGTAGATTTGCATCTTATTTTTCAATAAACCATTATTATGTACCGTGTGGGAAAATTTTTCTTTTACTTGCTTGAGGACAAGCAAACTCTTAAGTGTGAGGGGGTTTGCACCTTTAGCCATTTCTTATAAAACCCAAAAATATTTTGAGATTTTCGTAGAATTTTCAATTTTTCATAAAATTTTTTAAAAAAATTCTTTTCTTTTAAAACGTAGGTATTTAGTTTATAACTTTAGTTTTATTTTATTTGCTTGAGGGCAAGCAAAGTTTTTCTTTTTCTTGCTCGAGGACGAGCAAAACTTAAGTGTGAGGGGATTTGATAACGCCCAAATCCAACATGTTTTTGGGAGCGTTATCCGTACTATTGTACATGTATATTGGTTATTTCTATAATGCTTTTGTGCATATTTGTGCCAAAATGTGTTTGCAAGTCTTTGTGTAGCCAATTGTAGGAATGAAGTATAAAGTAATGCAAATGTGAAGATCAGTACGAGTACGAAGAATCCTAGTCAAAGTTCAAGACCCGTGTACAAGTTATAAGCCTTTGAAGATCCATTCCGGGTGCAAGAACTAGTGTTTCCAAGAAGTGTACAAGTCCATCAGCATGGAAGTTGCCACTGGCGGAATCAAAGTTGCCACCTACTTTTGTGTTGGCATAATTTTGTCTACATATATGCAATTTTGAGGCTTCTAAAAGAACATACAAGAATACACATGAAAGCTTATATTGGGACTTCTAGAACTACTTTGTCACCAAGTAAAAGCCTTTGGCTACAAGTTTATTTCTTTGGCTCCAAGTTCATGCATTGATGGAGAGGCTTGAATTCATCTATAAATAAGACCCTTGGGGTCATGAAAAAATCACTTCAACACTTACAGCATCACCTTCATTATTCATCAAGGAAACTCTCTCCTTGGTGAAAATCCAGATTTGGTCCAAGTGTGCCAAAAACTCATCCTTTTGAAGCTCCAATCATCAAAATAACCTTACCAAACTTTAAGGGAGTATTACCCTTATCATTGGTAGTGTTTCTTGATACCTAAATCACCACCAACCTTCACCAAACCTCTCCAAAACCTGCCTCAAATCCCAAATACGAATTTCATTTGCATAACCCAAAAGACCACAAAACTTGTAGTCAATTGGAGGCCTAAGGATTGCTCTAATTCCTTCCATTTACTTATTGTATTCATACTTTGGGTAAACTCTTGTTATTTTTATTATGTTGAACTCTATGTCATATGTTGAATGTTTGTTGATTAATATGATCATGGAGTAGTTTTCTTTACATTTGTTTGGATGATGTTGTGACATGAGAATTGTTTATGTTTTATCATTGTTTTGATCAATTTCATGTTATGTTTGAAATCCAGTTGTGCTTTTTTTTTCATTCCATTTGCTTATCATACTTGATTAGTTGTTGATGATTTCATATGTCGAAAGGGTTATCATTCACCAACTAGTTATAATCGTTTTGTATGGATGATTATCTATTGTATTGACCATTTCTTTAGTGGTATGATTATGCAAAAGAACTTAAGTGTGACTGTTAATGATTTTGTGAAACGACCGTGAATCAGACTTGTTAAACTAAACATAGTCTTGAATTGGTTGATTTGTCTTAATGCTTGATTTAATTGTGTTGTAATCAAACCGTTGGTTATATACTTTAAATCAAAGATTGGAATTTGTGACCAACATATTATTTACTTATAATCAATTTATCAAAACCATCCTCTTATGAACAATCCAAATGTTATGAACTAATCCAAGCAAGTGTCGTCTTTAATCTCATTTTAGTTGCTTAATCATCATCTTAGTGTTACTTGTTACTTGTTTGCTTATTACTTGCTTAATTGTTACTTATATAGTAATTGTGGGAGTGACAACCATCTTCACCAATAACGTTACATTGTTACTTAGATTCTCTACAACCGAAAACACCCAAATCCCAGTGAACGACCTCGGCTTACCACAACAAGCTATCTACAAACGAAAGGGTCATACTTGCCCGTGTGTTCTAAGCTTATTCGGTAATCCTTGTATAAATTTAAAACTTGTGTAATCACAAGAGAACGCATCATGTCCAATGGGAGAAGATGGATCCCACAAATTTGATTGATGCCGCTTCTGATAGCGATGAAGATATCCCTCTTGGCCGTGGTCGCATTGTACACTGGGAAATTCAACCATCTCCAATTGTTGCTGGCACCTTTACACATATGACCAGGACGAATTATGGGCACCATAAATATTTCTCTGGTCTACAAAGTATTTTATATTGGGTGGATCGTCAGGATCTTATGGTACTTTATGGGTTGGTTGATGTTGCTGTCCCTGCCACCCCTGGTACATGGCCTGGTTTGGTTCTTTGGGGTGACTTGAAGATTATGCTGGATTGTCCACCTGGTACTCCTAGTGCTGGGATATGGCAGTATCAACCCCAATGGGTCATTGCTCAATGGAAGTTGTATGCGAGGTGTACTGTGCATGTGTTAGAATTGGAATCTGGCAAGCGAGTGTTCATGCTTGTTGATCAGGACTATCCACTTACCATTTCTACCATGAAAGCTATGTTGGAGAGCCATTTGCTGGTGTCCAATGCTCCTTCTGGCAATGAGTCTGCTATGGCCACCACCTTGGTTGAATCGATTCAGGCACGGCTTCTTGCGGATAAAGTAGCAACTTCTGGTTTGTGAATCTGGTATGATTGTTATACACTTTTGATACTTGTTGAATTCTCTTCACCAATGTGTATAGTTATTGGTGACTAACAATTCTTTATTTATTGAAAAAAAACATACTTTCATATAATATCTGCTTATACTTAAAAAAATACACATGTAAATCATATAATATCTGCTTATACTTTCACATGATGAAATCTTTTCACACTTGGGCTGTTGTTGAGTGTACTTCTGGTGTTGGAATATTTCCACACAACAAATGGTGTTCAACTCACCATGTCTCACAGACAAGAAAGAGTTGATTCACCATAAGGGTACGGCTCTGGTGTGATTATCAAATCCGTTGATGGTTGCCAATTTACCCAAAATTAGATGGTCGCCAGTTTACCCAAAATTAGATGGTCTTCACTCACCTTGGTCCTAGACTAAAGAGTGGCTAGTCCAAGGGGGTACGACTCTTGGTAAAGACATAAATCAAATCCGTTGATAGCTGTAATGGCTTGCTCAAAGCTATAGAGTTTTCAGCTCACCGATGCTTTATTGCTAAGAGTTGGCTAGTCCAGGGGGGTACGACTTATGGTAAAGACTTTCATCAAATCCGTTGACGGCTGTGATGGTTTGCCCAAAATCATCAGGGTACCCCCACTCACCATTGATTTACGTTCTAAGAGTTGGGCTGGGTTCTGGTCTCCCAAGGTGATGCTTGATTCCACCAAAAAGACTAGCTAGCCCAAGAGCGAGCAGCTACCTGGTAAAGGCTTATCAAATCTGCTCATGTTGCTGTGACGATTCAATAACTGCAGATGTGTTCAAAGCTTTCAAGAAGCTTCCTAAATTTTTTTAGTAGCAGCAAGGTTTGTGTTGTGATTGATACTAGTCCATGGTGGTTCTACTGCTGCTAAGGGTGTGCTGATGCAATCCTCAATTTGTTTCTTCAAGATCTACCAAGAAACTTGAACTCAACAAGTCAAATTCAAGTTTAGGGGAAGATTGTTAGGACCTATGTAATACGGTTTTGTAATAGGTTGACTAGGAGGTATGTAGTTCCTCCTGGTCATAGTAGTAGTAGGAGCAACACGTGCTTCTAGTATGTTAGAATGTCAAACATTATTATTTGTAATAGTTTGTTAGGATATGCATGAGATATATTAGGAAAGGATGTGCATATCATCTGTTACACGTTTTGTGTTTAATGTAGCTTAGGGTTTCCTTATAGTATAAGAAGAACCTATTGGCAGAAGGGTTAGACACACTTTTCACCATTTCATTTCATATCAATAATATTAGAAATCCTTAGAAAGGATCAAGTTATTTATTTAGTTAAACTGTTTCTTCTTGTTCTTAGTGTTTGTATTCCGCACAAATACTTTGTTTTCATTAGAGTCTCTCTGTGAATAGACTTGTGATTACAGAAGTCGTTTATCATCCTTAACAAGCTGAAAGATCTACAACTAAAGGACCCAACAAATACCATCAACGTGCCACACACGTGAGAGAGTTAACGACATAAAACGAACCAAAGTTATAAAAAGTTTACTCGGTAGCTGTTTTGCATATATATGAAAAGTATAGTAACAAAATTGCCTGAAATTTGCACTCAATGGCAAAAATATTTTTGTAAAGTCGAAAGACGAAATTTGCAGATTACCCTTGCAAAAATGAAAGTGAAAGTAAAATCATAGTGTGAAAAATAAGATCCTAAACTTTAACTATACTAGCACATACGTCTATCAAAATGACACACCTTAAAAAGTATGATTTAAGTTCTTTTGGATACCAAAGTTTTCTAGGATACAAGGGGACTCATCCCCACCATCCATCTCCATCTCATTAAAGGGCTGAGATTAAATCCCCAATTTACACAACTTTCTCCTTTCTTTCTCATAAAAACACACACCCCGTTCTTTCACTTCTCTCTCTACCCCGATCTACTTTCTCTCTCTAAAATTTGAAGCGAACAATCACAACATCATCATGAATCCATCACAATCGATTAATTAGATCGATTACTTAACACGAATTCATTTCAGGTTTGTATTCTTATAATCTATGCTTATTTTTTTTAGCTTATTTGATTTTGAATAAGCTTATTAATTTATTTTCATTAGCTTTTTTGAACGAAATATGCCGATTGATAGTTCTTATTTTGATCTAATTATTCCGATTGATTGTTCTTATTTTGATCAATTTATTCTAATTAGCTTTTAATTAGGTGATTTATGTGAATAAGCTTATTTGTTTGAATAAGATTTTTAATTAGATGAGAGTTATAAATAATCTTGAGAATTAGATAGGAGTTATGTGAATAAGCTTACAAATTACACGAGAGTTATGAATAAGCTAGCTTATTAGCTTATGTTGACAAATCGTAAGGTATTTTATGTAAGTTGGATTAAGTTTGCTGATGTAGGCTGCAATAAGCTTGATATATCATGTATGATATATATATATCATATATGATATATCATCACTTT
>JANFOE010002150.1:0-157128 GCA_025667525.1 Glebionis coronaria
AACATTGGGGCACTTTAGTTTATTCAAAGAGGACCATAAAAGTTCAATATTAGTTTGTGAGAAACATATAACATCTATTCTCTCACTACTGTGACATTTCAGGTGGTATTTACTCTAGGACAACAACACAAGTGTTTTATTTGTGGTCAAGTGGGTCATTTAGCAGCAGCTTCTGAAGGAAAAGCAAAGAGGAAAGCATGGGACTTTAATGAAAAAGGAGATGCTGATGTTGTGGCTAAGAAGCCTTACCAGGTAACTCTAAAAAAAACTTGCGCAGTTAGCTGTTTTCATTTCCTGGAAGGCTCATATTTCATACATGATTGCCTTTTTATATTGCTTCTTAACACGTGTATTCTTTTGCAGTTTCTCAACATTTGGACTCTTGGAGTACCTGGAGTATGAAATGAGAATTATGCATCTTCCTTTTAAAGTCGATTTTGAGCAATAGTAGATGATTTTATCTTCATGTGTTTCTATGTTGGGAACGACTTTTTACCACATATGCCAACTCTGGAAATTCGTGAGGTACCTTTCCACAAGAAACCGTTGCGTTAATGTTCCATGTTATAGATAAATTATGTGATTATTCTATAAATTTTATTTTTTACTCTCTACTTTTCGGGGTGCAATAACTTTACTTTTAGTTTTATATAAGAACAAACTTAAAACCATGAATGGATATCTGCCTATGGAAGCAAGGTGACTATCTTTTGTTGTATTTTAAATTTGAAAATTGGACCTGCTATTCAGTGAAGTATTTTTGTACCTAAATATTTTTTTGTTGCTCAACATCAGATTATGTGGTTGATAGTAGCTATTTCCTTTAAAATTTAGTATAGGGAAGCAACAATAATGATAGAAAACAAAATCGCTATAATGTTTTTCGGTTTTTGTGTCGGTGTGTTGTTGCTAATAAGAAAGATGTGTAAAATTTATTTATTATCTAGGTATACGATCTATTTAATGTTCAGGGTTATGTAATGAAGTAATTCAGAAGGTTTATGCTATAAAATATCGTTAATGGAATAAGATTGACACTTTAGTGTATATATCAAATCTAATAATTAATTTTTCCTGGTGAAAATAGGCTGTAATAGTTGTGATTTTGGATAATTGTTAAAGGACTTTATGAGAGTTGGAGCCATTTAACCCATGTCACTAGCCCTTCATCAGCATCATTCGATGATCATTTCCCCTTTACTACATCTCAACTATCAGGAATGGGAGTTGCTACATCATCATTAACTCGACAAATTTTCATTTAGATGTATACGTATTGTGGCTTTGTGCTCGGCTACTTCACGGGTAGAAACATTCAGACGATTGTAAAGCCTAAGTCGATATCATTATGAAATGATTATTGACATATATATTATGGTATAAACGGGTGTTTGGCATTGCGTTTTGAGTTGCTTATTTTTAAATAATCTTCATAAAGATGTATGGAAGTTTCAAAAGGTATACTTGCTGTAAGTGATCCAGTAAGTTTAAGATACTTGCTGTTAATGATCCGGGAATTTATTATTACACAGGTAGTTGAGGAATCATAATCACAAGGTATAATCCAAAAGAAGTGGTTAGGGAACCAAGAATATAGTTAAAGAAATGATCAGGTGTTATTATTTCTAAAACCTGGATAGAAGAACAGAACAAATAACTAAACGTTTCAATAGCCTGTTCACAGTTATTCTGATGGTTTGTGGCCACAGATAGTTCATATCGATCTGGAACAATGAAATTCTTATGGTACTTTGCAGACCCGCGCTAACCAAACTGAGCGCGCAAGTTCAATCGACGTTGAGACTCAAGGTGAGTAACCGTTCATTCTTAGTACTTCATATTTTCGTAGCTTCAATAATTAGAATGCATCAGTCATATGGATCAATAGAATGAGAGTGGACATATTATTCCTGAATTTATTTTCATCAAACATATTGATTTTTAATAGCATATTTAACTAAGCCACCAATTCACGCTTTAACAATTCGATATGTTGCGACAAATTGATATATAGTCTCTAAATTATTGCTTAGCTGCTAAAATTATAGTATTATTACTTGATCTATATATGGTCGGATGATTACTGTAGTAAGAGGCCCCCAGCTGCAGGCACATACATCAAGTTGCTTTTATGGCTCAGTTGATTAGAGCAACTGGTTAGTAAATGGGAAAGTGATTATCCTTAATAATCAAGTAGATACATCTCTCATTCTCAACAGCTGTTATTATAATTATTTCAATAACTCTACTAAATCTACAAATATTGTACCAAAAGAGGGGTGAGAAAAAAAAGCCCACCTCAACCACATGGTGCTCTGCCTGTAATAGGACGCCTTTTTTTGCCGACACCTTTTTTTTCCTGTAATAGGACACCTAGACCATCTAGCTGGTGGAGTTGAACTACCGCACTTGGTTTTAAGCAAAATGGCCTAAACTTTTAGTCCTATCTTTAGTGTAAAAATAGGTATTCACCAAGCCATGGTGCTAAGTGATAGGAATATCATCCTTGGCTGTAGAGCTCATGGGTTATAACTATGCCATGTTTGGTTTAGGTACATATGGAGATTATTGGCGAACAATGCACAAAATGGTCACTCTGGAGTTTGTCTCTCAAAGGCACATTGAGATGCTAACATATATTCGAGTCCTGGGATTTAAAGCTTAGATTTGCAGTTGAATTAGGGGTACATCTATAAAACCTCAACAATAAGAATATTTGAAATCACATCAGAAATACTTGCAAAATGGTGATTGCAGTACTCGAAAGAAATCTAATGCACACTTTGATACCAGTGTCTTAAAAGGTGTGGTACATGTTGAGAAGGGAGTACTGACGGAAAGGCTGGTGGTACTTTTGGTCCCATATTAGAAGCAACTGACTAAAAAAACAGAAATGACATTACCATTAGAACGTCCGTCCATATCAGAAGCAACTGACTTTAACCTATGTTCTTGATGGTTCGTAATACTGCTTCTACAATAGTTACCCGTGCATCTTAACTTCAAGTCACTAATATTTCATCTTTTTAGGTCTAAGAAGAGACATTGTTCATTGTTTAAATGAAGCAGGCCGGAGTAACCTTGCACGAGAAGCAAAGGAGTTTCTAAGGAATCAACCTGATACAAATAAAAGGTTAGCTGAATTATGATAACGAATTTGCTCCCGATTATGGTTTTCTATTGTGAGATAATTGTTTTTGTAGTGCTCCTTATTCGGATGGTGTCCAAATGGGCTATTACGTTAAGCGATACATGAGTTTATCTTGAATGGACTTTGAATAAGTAAATAAGACGTATAAGACACATACGCTCTTTTTATTTCATGAGTTCACAAACGTTTTTGTACATTTGTACGTCTTAAAAGCACATTAAAAAAATCATGTATTTTGTTTGATGAACATGAAAATTAGAAATCATGTTTGTTCGATGGAACATGAAAATTGAAAATCATGTTTGTGAACACATCACTAAAGTTTAAAGGATCACAATTAAAACTAAAGAGTGGTGGAACCATAGTCAAAGTGCAAGCAAAATTATTGTGTTGTATACATTACAGTCTAAACTTTTTAACTTAATACGGACTTACGTACGGAGTAGATGATAAAGTTCATGTTTATGTCACAAGCTTCCGGTTCATCAAAGAGGTGACGCAGCTAGAAGTTTGGTGTATGATGCAAACGGAATAAATATATAGGAAGATGGTTGTTAAAGTTAATGTTTATGTTACATAGACATAGCTTGCCATTTTGATTGTATTGAGCTGCTAGAGTGTTTGAAGTTCAGTTTCAATTTTGTCAAATATCACTTAAATGTACATAAACTATTCTAAGAACATTAAAAAAATGAGAGCATAAGAATTACGTCGCATGTAATAAACTTATTGAGGTTAACCGTTAATATTTGTCAAACTAAGTCATCACTTTTATTTTACTTTTACATATTTGCGTTTTTACCATTTTTATCCAATTAAATTTTTATTTAACACTTATTTCATTTAAAAAGGTTCTAAATTTCATATAATTTATTGAGCACACAAAAAAAACTATTTATTCTTTTTTAAAACTGTAACATATATTTATGCATCCACTTTAATTTTACGAAATCTAATAAATTTTTCTAATAAACATGCCTAAACATAAATGAAATACTAAAATTTTGAAATAATTTTTATGTCGAAATACCATTAAGTGGGTTAAGTATATTAATAAAGACGCTTCATTTAAGATCATTGGTTGAGTATAAACGAAATGATATGGATTTTTTGATGTCATGGTGACAAAAGATTACAAGATATCCGATCGTAAAATGGGTCAAAAGGGGTTAAGATTGTTGTAGGCCAATTTTAGGATGGGTAAAAATGGACCATTTATCAATAGGTGAAAACATGTAAACTTTGAACTCGTGAAAACAGAACATTTTAAATGGGGCTAAACATGTCCACTACGACCAATGTCGAACTCGGTCATATATATATATATATATATATATATATATATCTATATATATATATATATACGTATATATATATACGTAAATATATATATTTACGTATATATATATATATATACGTATATATATATATATATATATATATATATATATATATATATATATATATATATATATATATATATATATATATATATATATATATATATATATATATATATATATATATATATATATATATATATATATATATATACGTATATATATATATCTATGTATAGTTATGAGGTTTTAAAGATCGAGTACCGGGAGACGAGAACTTTCATAATCCGAATTTATGTATAGTTTTAGTCAAATCCCGAGGACCACAAGTATGAATTGGTAAATGGTCAAGGGTCAAATTTTGGTCACAAACCTGTGTAATTGAGTCTATAAGTTGACTTAGGAGTCAAAGAAGTCAAAGGTGCATTTCAAATAGGTCAAAGAGGTCCAAGTTGGTCGAAGTACAATTTCAGCCCGGAAAATGTAGTTTTGGAAAAGCGTCGAGTAACGGGTCGTAGAAGTAAAAACTTTTATTGGGATTAAAAATGTGTTATCTACAGGTCTTATAGGATTTTTGAGAATTTTTTCAAATTTTATAAGAATGGTTAAGTATAGTAAAACCGCCCGTACTTTCGGTAAGTACCGGCGAAAATGGATAAAAATGGATAACGTAAATAATAAGGACGAATGGTGTAAAATGAGTGACGCTTGTTGTTTTGTTTTGGCGTGAGTTATAATTGTCCTATGTGACTAGTATCTATGTATTTTATACAGTACCGTAAGGTATTTAAAATGAGATTACTCATTACGCGTTATTTGTTGATAGGTGTTGATTTACCCGGGCATCCGTATCGTCGTCAGTGATCATCTCTCGAACTACCGACTACTTAATATATAAGGTGTGAATTTATAGCCTCGCTTATATTTATTTCAAATTGTTTTACCCGCGAGGGAAATGCATGCTAGTTTTTAAAAGGAACGTATATCATGAATGATTGTTAGACCCGAATGTTGCCTTAGAAATTGTGTTGAGTACCTAGTTGCAAAAGACCCTAAATTCATGAACTATTAACTATTGTCCTGCCCTCGAGTAGGGGGAAATAGCCGCTTATACAATTTGTAGTACTACGGGGCTAACGACCCAATGCTAGCCGAGAAGCTGTACGTTGAGTAAGTTCTGCGGTAGATTATCTTGTATGAGAGATAAGGTATAATTGCAACTGATGCCTTTAGAAGGGGCACTGGTTTCATCTGAATCACGCCGGTAATTATTACGCGGGTGATTGAGTTAACGGATTAGTGTCATGAGCTTAAACACAATTTTCAGTATCCTGAATATAGATTGTTTGATCGACAAGTCTATGAATGATCACGAATGGTTTTTATTTTATATACGTTCAAATGAATTGTAAAACCTATGAATTCCACTCAACGTTTTCGTTGACCAAATTTTGGCATGTGTTTCAGGTAACCGCTGAAGTGTAGAATGGAGCGTACATGGGATGGATGTTGTGTGTATGGCTTGGAGTCTGCTTGTTTTTCCTCCCTTTTCTACTTAAACATTTTTAAAATTTTAACGTTATGTTGTTGTGAAACTGAAATTCTTGGGTTGAGATTCATGGGGACCGAAAACGCTAAACTCTGTTGTACCAAGTGGGGTTGGAAAAACCGTGGACATGTATCATCTAACAATTTTTAATTTCAAGTTTTTAGTTGACGTCTTTTTAGCGTCGTTTGATATATCTTGTGTGCAATGAATACTGTGTAGCACCCAATGTTGTAGTTCCGCTGCGCATAGCATTTGTGGGGGTGTTACAGATTGGTAATCAGAGCCATGAGTTATAGAGAACTAGGTCGTTTTTGAAAATCCTAAACTATAACTTTTGGTGTCGTAAGAAATGGTCCAAGCACACACAACTATCCTGCATGGCTCCGGTAAGATTTATTTTTGTATTTATGGCATTTGACGTATACTTTTGAGTGAAGTATATATGTGGGTAATTATTACGTAAGTATGGAATTACTATATGTAGACGTTGAATTATACGTGGAATATCCGACATCGTAATTTTTGTATTAATCATGCATGAGCATCATATTATTACATTTCGGGCATATGTACCACCTTTGCATTGCATTTGCATGCATGTATTTATAAATATTGTATAATTACTTATGTACCCTCCGAAATTCGCTGTTATTGCAGGAATGGCCGAGGTACCGCCTAATGATAATGGAAACGATTACGTCGTAGGTCGCGAAGGGGGAAGTGTTGGAACAGCAGCTGAAGGACAAGCTGAGACGAACGATGTGCAAGCCCAGGACCCCGACCAAAGGAGAACTACTTGCCCCAGGCCTATGCGTACTTCCCATCTGGTTGGTGCACCAGGTATCCCCAGAAGAGCCGAAGGTGCAGTGAGCGCAAATTCTCTTCATCAAGGCATCTCCAGAATTTGCTGCCCCGGACCGAGAGTTTATCATGACGTAAGACGGGTTGTGAGAGGTTTGGATGAATCAATGTGCATGCGGTACGTAGTGGAATCAAGGGTGATCAGTAGATTCGACGAGAATGAAAGGGCAGACCAAAGACTGTTGGAAAGGACTGCAAGAATTGAGTATGATGGGAACGTAAACAAAAGTGACATCAACAGTCTAAGATCGATGGTTGCAAATTTGAGCGCTAGTCTTGACCGTGTTAGGGAAGATCAAGTGAGGTTGTCAAGGATGCAGAGTTGGGAGCATCGAGTGAGAGCATCATTGCCCCCGGATTGGAGATTCGTGGACGATTTGGAGATGGAGGCAAATGACTTCATGATTCAGCCGCCTACTAGAGGTGCTTGTATTACGGTGGGAAGTCAGGTAGCGATTGAGTGTGGGTCTACATCAGGGACGAAAAAGGAGACGGAATGTGGGCCGGATGATAAAGGAAAGAGAAAAATGGATGATGTGGACGAGGACGATAGTGATGAGGAACCCGAGGAAGATGATGACGAACCGCCATCCAAGAGGCCGTGTGGATCACCACATGCCTAGTTACTTGTTTTGTATTTTTCTTTGATCATTGTAATAGAACTGTTTTAGACTTTTGTATGATGGCATTATGACGAGAAACTTGAGGACTTAAGTTTTGTGGTGAACGATTGTAGTGGCAATACTTGTCACGATTTTGGTTAATTATCAATACAATCCATGTTACCTTTCATGATCTGTGATATGTCTTAAATTTGATCTTTTGTGATGTGAATTGATGAATATTAGTAACTCTGTAGTGATGTGTCGTTGTATGTATATTATGTCTCGGAAACTTGATGTGTATACTTACATTGTTTTTCTATTTTCCCTGTCTTGCAGAAAGAGATATTCGATAACACCATGCCTCCAAAGTTGACCGTCGATCGTGTAAACACAATGATTCAGGAAGCTATAGCAAATGCGTTGGAAGCGGACCGAGCCGGGAGAAATCAGGACCAGGGAAGAAACGCGGGGAGACAGCAAGCCCCGAGAGTGTGCACCTATTCTAGTTTTATGAAATGCGGTCCCACGCAATTTCGTGGAACGGGTGGAGCTCTAGAACTTAGACGATGGTTGGAAAAGGTTGAAAGTACTTTCGAAATCAGCGGTTGTGCAGAAGCGGACAAGGTGAAGTTTGCGGCTGCTACGTTTCTTGATGATGCGTTAAGTTGGTGGAATACCCAGGTAGCCACTGTTGGATTGGCTGTAGCGAATGCAAGGACGTGGACGGCGACAAAAGCTCTGTTGACTAAGAAGTTTTGCCCGGAAGAGGAATTGGGTCAGTTGGAAGATGAGTTGAGGCACTTGACCTTGAAGAACAATGACATCGCTGCTTACACCAAGAGGTTTAATGAATTAAGCCTTTTGTGTCCGGATGTTTTTGCCAATGACGCCAAGAAGATGAAGCAGTACATAAAAGGTTTATCCAGCAATATCAAAGGTGAGACAACTTCGTCAAAACCTGGGTCGTTTGATGAAGCGGTCCAGATGGCTCACGCATTGATGGACGTCAAGCTCCAGGACAAGCAGAACTCCATTGCTGAAGGCAACAAGAGGAAATGGGAAGCGGCACAAAGTAATCAATCCCAGGGCCAGAACCGAGGTGGAAATCGAAACAACCATGGTCAAAACCGCAATCAGCAGTTTAACCAGCGAAGGAACGAAGGGATGAGGGCTGTGACGAACCCTAGAGGAGTAAAAGTGAATCCCCATTGTGGTAGGTGCAATTTGTATCATTTCGAGAATTGCCCGCCTGCATGCGGCAAATGTGGAAAAGCAGGTCATAGGACATCTGGTTGCCGAGCGGGAGGAGTAGCCACTGGGGCGAATGCTATCAGAATGAGGGGATGTTATGGTTGTGGAGAGAGAGGCCATGTGCAAGTGAATTGCCCGAAGGCAGGAAACAAGCGGGGAGGCAACAATGCGGCTGCTGTGTATCAAGTGGGAACGGCTGATAAACCACAGGGTCCTAACGTGGTTACCGGTACGTTTCTGCTAGACGCTTGTTATGCTAGTATTTTGTTTGATTCTGGCTCCGACAAGAGTTTTGTAGATGTTAAATTTAGTCGTCATATCGATAGAAAACCGGTGTTGTTAGCGACTAGTTATAACGTTGAGTTAGCCGATGGAAAAATTGTTAGTACGAATTCTATACTGAAAGGGTGTACCTTGAAGTTAGGAAATTACGCTTTTAAAATCGACTTGATGCCTATAGAGCTAGGATCGTTTGACGTGATTGTGGGAATGGATTGGCTAATGGCGCACAGTGCTATGATCGTCTGTGGCGAGAGATTAGTTCAGATTCCGTTGAGGAATAAAGTTTTGACGGTGAAGGGAGACGAATGCACTTCTCGTTTGAAAGTGATTTCCTGTTTGAAAATGATGAAGTATGTGGAGAACGGATGCGATGTGTTTTTGGCACAAGTTTCGAGTGATGGTGATTTAGAGGCGAGGATTGAAGAGGTACCTGTTATCTGCGATTATCCGGAAGTTTTTCCAGACGAGTTGCCAGGTTTACCACCCACCCGTGAGGTCGAGTTTCGAATTGATTTGGTGCCAGGAGCTGCGCCGGTTGCGCGTGCACCTTATCGCTTAGCACCATCTGAGTTAAAGGATTTATCGGATCAACTGGAGGAATTGATGGACAAGGGATTTATTAGGCCGAGCTCATCACCTTGGGGAGCGCCAGTGTTGTTTGTGAAGAAGAAAGATGGTTCATTTCGGATGTGTATTGACTATAGGGAACTCAACAAGCTGACGGGGTTAAGAATCGGTACCCATTGCCGAGGATTGACGATTTGTTTGATCAATTGCAAGGTTCCAGTGTATACTCAAAGATCGATTTAAGATCAGGGTATCATCAACTGCGTGTAAGAGAGGAGGATATTCCTGTAACTGCCTTTCGTACGCGGTATGGACACTTTGAATTTCGAGTGATGCCGTTTGGGTTGACGAACGCGCCTGCTGTATTCATGGACCTCATGAATCGCGTGTGCAAGCCGTATCTAGATAAGTTTGTTATTGTTTTCATCGATGATATACTTATTTACTCTAAAAGTAAGGAGGAGCACGAGAAGCACCTGAGGAAGATTTTGGAGTTGTTAAAGAAGGAGAAGCTGTATGCGAAGTTCTCGAAGTGTGAGTTTTGGTTAGAATCCGTGCAGTTCCTAGGTCACGTGATTGATAGCAAGGGAGTTCGCGTGGATCCTGCCAAGGTCGAAGCGATCAGGGAATGGTCGGCACCGACAACACCGACTGAAGTTCGACAATTCCTTGGTTTAGCTGGGTATTATCGAAGGTTCATTGAAGGATTTTCGTTGATTGCAAAACCATTGACAAGGCTTACCGAAAAGAATAGGGTGTATGAATGGGGAATTGAGGAAGAACTCGCTTTCAAAACGCTCAAGGACAAGTTATGTTCCGCACCGATATTGTCATTGCCTGAAGGAACCGAAGACTTTGTAGTGTATTGTGATGCATCTCGTAAGGGTTATGGAGCGGTATTAATGCAACGTGAAAAGGTGATAGCTTACGCGTCGAGGCAACTGAGAAAGAATGAGGAGAACTACACGACGCACGATTTGGAATTAGGAGCTGTAGTTTTTGCGTTGAAGTTGTGGAGACACTATTTGTATGGGACGAAGTGTGTTGTATTCACTGACCACAAGAGTTTGCAGCACATTTTAGATCAAAAGGAGTTGAATATGCGACAGAGACGATGGGTTGAACTACTGAGTGATTACGACTGCGAAATTCGTTACCACCCTGGCAAGGCGAATGTTGTAGCGGATGCACTGAGTAGGAAGGAACGTGAGAAACCTTTGAGGGCCAGAGCTTTGGTGATGACTGAGAGCGTAGACTTAACCGAAACTATACTGAAGGCTCAAGAGAGGGGACTAATGAAAGGGAATGTTGAAGCTGAGAACTTGGGACGAATGTTGAAACCTCTTTTCGTGATTAGGTCAGACGGACTGAGATATTTTGAAAATCGGATTTGGTTACCATTGTGTTCATCTGAGGAAGGAAGGCCTGGAGTTCGAGAATTGGTTATGAACGAGTCTCATAAGTCGAAGTATTCGATACATCCTGGATCGGATAAAATGTATCACGACCTGAAGAAAGTTTATTGGTGGCCGAATATGAAGGCGGATATTGCTCGTTACGTTAGTAAGTGTTTGACTTGCGCGAAGGTTCAAGCAGAACATAAGAAACCATCTGGATTGTTGGTACAACCAGAGATCCCAGAATGGAAATGGGAGAAAATCGCTATGGATTTCGTGACGGGTTTACCTAGAACTCCTAGTGGATGTGATATGATATGGGTAATAGTGGATAGATTAACGAAATCTGCTCATTTCTTACCTATGAAGAAGACGGACAGCATGGAAAAGCTCGCCAGTGTGTACGTGAAAGAGATCGTCTGCAGACATGGAGTGCCGTTATCGATCATTTCGGATCGCGACAGTAGATTTACTTCGGAATTTTGGAAATCGCTTCAACGTGCGATGGGCACTGAATTGAGTTTAAGTACGGCTTATCACCCGGAAACTGACGGCCAGAGCGAACGAACTATTCAGACGATGGAGGACATGCTCCGAGCATGCGTAATTGATTTTGGAGGAAGTTGGGAACGCCACTTGCCTCTAGTGGAATTTTCGTATAATAATAGTTACCATGCGAGTATCAAGGCAGCACCGTTCGAAGCATTGTATGGAAGGAAGTGTAGATCGCCTGTGTGTTGGAGTGAAGTAGGAGAAAGTCAATTGACTGGACCCGAAATGGTTTTAGAAACGACAGAGAAGATTGTGCAAATCAAGAACCGACTACTTGCTGCGAGAAGCCGACAGAAGAGTTATGCCGATAACAGAAGGAAACCGTTGGAGTTTGAAGTTGGAGATATGGTTATGCTCAAGGTATCGCCGTGGAAGGGTGTAATTCGTTTTGGGAAGAAAGGAAAGTTGAGTCCGAGGTATATTGGACCATTTAAGATCGTTGAACGAATTGGACCAGTAGCGTATAAGTTAGAATTGCCGAGCGAGCTTAGTGCTATTCACGACACGTTTCACGTATCGAACCTGAAGAAGAGTTTGGCGGATAAGGAATTGGTGATTCCTTTGGACGAGATTCGACTGGACGACAAAATGCATTTTGTGGAAGAACCTGTGGAAATTATGGACCGAGAGGTCAAGAGGCTGAAGCGTAGTAGAATTCCTATTGTGAAGGTCCGATGGAATTCTAAGCGTGGACCGGAATACACTTGGGAACGTGAGGACTTTTTCAAGGAAAGGTATCCTCATCTGTTCCAGCAGAACGAAATGTGAGTACAAGAAGAGGCGAGCGCCGGGACGTCGCTCTCTTTAAGGAGGGGTGGATGTGACACCCTAGAACCGAGGTCATTAACGTTACCCTAAATTACGCTAATTTTTGAAATTTTTAATAAATTTTAATTTCTATATATATAAGTATATTGGTTAAAGCCGATGTTCGAGGTTATAATTTTTACGATTGACGATTCAAGAAGGACGATGATGATTACGATCCCGAGGGATGCCCAAATTTCTATAATTATTGACGATTTATCGATAATGTAATTTTTCGAGAATTTTACTTACGGTTCGTGTTAAGTTGAGTCGGGTGAGTTTTATAGCCTTCCGAGTACATTTAAAGTATCCCAAAAATATTTTGGAGTGTTCGGGATGATTTCCGACTCCCGTAAAATTTTCTAAATTGACTAGTAAGTCAATCCCGCAAAGTTTTAAGGACATTTTTACTTAAGGCCAAAAGAAACCTTAAATTACCACTTTGGTCCCTCCTAATACCACAAAAAGGCACAAACACAACACACACAAACATTTAGACAAAAAAAAAATCAAAACTCTCTCCCTCTTGTCCTTAGGCCGACGGCCAAACACCAAGAACCACCACCACCCACCATTTTTTTGAGTTTTAACAAAAACTAACCTTAGACCACCTCTTAAAATTCATTGGTGAGTGTTAATCCATGGTTTAATTAAACATGCATTAACAAAAATTTTCCAAAATTTTCAAGAATCATTCAAATCCGTTTTTGAGGCTAATTGTATGGATGCATGTTAAATTCATGTATAGTGTGAGTATAATCACCAATAAAACCCACCAAAATTAATTTGGTTGTGGTGATTTGGTCACCCAAACCCCACGGCACAAGGGGGTGTTTGGGGAGCCATGGTGGTTGATGATTTTGAGCTTTGATATTATGTTTAGCATTATGTTTATTGGTGTTTTAGATGGGTACATGTGGTTGCATGTTTGTTTTTAGATGTTAGGATTATGAGGTTGATTGATCAATAGGGGTAGGGACTGAAATTTGTGTTTGGATATGTTTGGGAATGCTTAGGATGAAGCCTAGTAGTGATTGATAGGTTTGGAATCGAGCTTAAGCATGATTTTGGTATGGTCAAATTTAGGCAGAAAGTTTGAGGCCTTTTTATAAAAATAATTTTTCCTACAGGTCTTGAAAACTAAATGTAGTCATAGAGGGTCTTCTTAGCTTTAATTTGGTATAAGGTAGAGCCCGTGACTCAAAACGAGCTAAAAGTTATGAGGTTTTAAAGATCGAGTACCGGGAGACGAGAACTTTCATAATCCGAATTTATGTATAGTTTTAGTCAAATCCCGAGGACCACAAGTATGAATTGGTAAATGGTCAAGGGTCAAATTTTGGTCACAAACCTGTGTAATTGAGTCTATAAGTTGACTTAGGAGTCAAAGAAGTCAAAGGTGCATTTCAAATAGGTCAAAGAGGTCCAAGTTGGTCGAAGTACAATTTCAGCCCGGAAAATGTAGTTTTGGAAAAGCGTCGAGTAACGGGTCGTAGAAGTAAAAACTTTTATTGGGATTAAAAATGTGTTATCTACAGGTCTTATAGGATTTTTGAGAATTTTGTCAAATTTTATAAGAATGGTTAAGTATAGTAAAACAGCCCGTACTTTCGGTAAGTACCGGCGAAAATGGATAAAAATGGATAACGTAAATAATAAGGACGAATGGTGTAAAATGAGTGACGCTTGTTGTTTTGTTTTGGCGTGAGTTATAATTGTCCTAAGTGACTAGTATCTATGTATTTTATACAGTACCGTAAGGTATTTAAAATGAGATTACTCATTACGCGTTATTTGTTGATAGGTGTTGATTTACCCGGGCATCCGTATCGTCGTCAGTGATCATCTCTCGAACTACCGACTACTTAATATATAAGGTGTGAATTTATAGCCTCGCTTATATTTATTTCAAATTGTTTTACCCGCGAGGGAAATGCATGCTAGTTTTTAAAAGGAACGTATATCATGAATGATTGTTAGACCCGAATGTTGCCTTAAAAATTGTGTTGAGTACCTAGTTGTAAAAGACCCTAAATTCATGAACTATTAACTATTGTCCTGCCCTCGAGTAGGGGGAAATAGCCGCTTATACAATTTGTAGTACTACGGGGCTAACGACCCAATGCTAGCCGAGAAGCTGTACGTTGAGTAAGTTCTGCGGTAGATTATCTTGTATGAGAGATAAGGTATAATTGCAACTGATGCCTTTAGAAGGGGCACTGGTTTCATCTGAATCACGCCGGTAATTATTACGCGGGTGATTGAGTTAACGGATTAGTGTCATGAGCTTAAACACAATTGTCAGTATCCTGAATATAGATTGTTTGATCGACAAGTCTATGAATGATCACGAATGGTTTTTATTTTATATACGTTCAAATGAATTGTAAAACCTATGAATTCCACTCAACGTTTTCGTTGACCAAATTTTGGCATGTGTTTCAGGTAACCGTTGAAGTGTAGAATGGAGCGTGCATGGGATGGATGTTGTGTGTATGGCTTGGAGTCTGCTTGTTTTTCCTCCCTTTTCTACTTAAACATTTTTAAAATTTTAACGTTATGTTGTTGTGAAACTGAAATTCTTGGGTTGAGATTCATGGGGACCGAAAACGCTAAACTCTGTTGTACCAAGTGGGGTTGGAAAAACCGTGGACATGTATCATCTAACAATTTTTAATTTCAAGTTTTTAGTTGACGTCTTTTTAGCGTCGTTTGATATATCTTGTGTGCAATAAATACTGTGTAGCACCCAATGTTGTAGTTCCGCTGCGCATAGCATTTGTGGGGGTGTTACAGATTGGTAATCAGAGCCATGAGTTATAGAGAACTAGGTCGTTTTTGAAAATCCTAAACTATAACTTTTGGTGTCGTAAGAAATGGTCCAAGCACACACAACTATCCTGCATGGCTCCGGTAAGATTTATTTTTGTATTTATGGCATTTGACGTATACTTTTGAGTGAAGTATATATGTGGGTAATTATTACGTAAGTATGGAATTACTATATGTAGACGTTGAATTATACGTGGAATATCCGACATCGTAATTTTTGTATTAATCATGCATGAGCATCATATTATTACATTTCGGGCATATGTACCACCTTTGCATTGCATTTGCATGCATGTATTTATAAATATTGTATAATTACTTATGTACCCTCCGAAATTCGCTGTTATTGCAGGAATGGCCGAGGTACCGCCTAATGATAATGGAAACGATTACGTCGTAGGTCGCGAAGGGGGAAGTGTTGGAACAGCAGCTGAAGGACAAGCTGAGACGAACGATGTGCAAGCCCAGGACCCCGACCAAAGGAGAACTACTTGCCCCAGGCCTATGCGTACTTCCCATCTGGTTGGTGCACCAGGTATCCCCAGAAGAGCCGAAGGTGCAGTGAGCGCAAATTCTCTTCATCAAGGCATCTCCAGAATTTGCTGCCCCGGACCGAGAGTTTATCATGACGTAAGACGGGTTGTGAGAGGTTTGGATGAATCAATGTGCATGCGGTACGTAGTGGAATCAAGGGTGATCAGTAGATTCGACGAGAATGAAAGGGCAGACCAAAGACTGTTGGAAAGGACTGCAAGAATTGAGTATGATGGGAACGTAAACAAAAGTGACATCAACAGTCTAAGATCGATGGTTGCAAATTTGAGCGCTAGTCTTGACCGTGTTAGGGAAGATCAAGTGAGGTTGTCAAGGATGCAGAGTTGGGAGCATGAGTGAGAGCATCATTGCCCCCGGATTGGAGATTCGTGGACGATTTGGAGATGGAGGCAAATGACTTCATGATTCAGCCGCCTACTAGAGGTGCTTGTATTACGGTGGGAAGTCAGGTAGCGATTGAGTGTGGGTCTACATCAGGGACGAAAAAGGAGACGGAATGTGGGCCGGATGATAAAGGAAAGAGAAAAATGGATGATGTGGACGAGGACGATAGTGATGAGGAACCCGAGGAAGATGATGACGAACCGCCATCCAAGAGGCCGTGTGGATCACCACATGCCTAGTTACTTGTTTTGTATTTTTCTTTGATCATTGTAATAGAACTGTTGTAGACTTTTGTATGATGGCATTATGACGAGAAACTTGAGGACTTAAGTTTTGTGGTGAACGATTGTAGTGGCAATACTTGTCACGATTTTGGTTAATTATCAATACAATCCATGTTACCTTTCATGATCTGTGATATGTCTTAAATTTGATCTTTTGTGATGTGAATTGATGAATATTAGTAACTCTGTAGTGATGTGTCGTTGTATGTATATTATGTCTCGGAAACTTGATGTGTATACTTACATTGTTTTTCTATTTTCCCTGTCTTGCAGAAAGAGATATTCGATAACACCATGCCTCCAAAGTTGACCGCCGATCGTGTAAACACAATGATTCAGGAAGCTATAGCAAATGCGTTGGAAGCGGACCGAGCCGGGAGAAATCAGGACCAGGGAAGAAACGCGGGGAGACAGCAAGCCCCGAGAGTGTGCACCTATTCTAGTTTTATGAAATGCGGTCCCACGTAATTTCGTGGAACGGGTGGAGCTCTAGAACTTAGACGATGGTTGGAAAAGGTTGAAAGTACTTTCGAAATCAGCGGTTGTGCAGAAGCGGACAAGGTGAAGTTTGCGGCTGCTACGTTTCTTGATGATGCGTTAAGTTGGTGGAATACCCAGGTAGCCACTGTTGGATTGGCTGTAGCGAATGCAAGGACGTGGACGGCGACAAAAGCTCTGTTGACTAAGAAGTTTTGCCCGGAAGAGGAATTGGGTCAGTTGGAAGATGAGTTGAGGCACTTGACCTTGAAGAACAATGACATCGCTGCTTACACCAGGAGGTTTAATGAATTAAGCCTTTTGTGTCCGGATGTTTTTGCCAATGACGCCAAGAAGATGAAGCAGTACATAAAAGGTTTATCCAGCAATATCAAAGGTGAGACAACTTCGTCAAAACCTGGGTCGTTTGATGAAGCGGTCCAGATGGCTCACGCATTGATGGACGTCAAGCTCCAGGACAAGCAGAACTCCATTGCTGAAGGCAACAAGAGGAAATGGGAAGCGGCACAAAGTAATCAATCCCAGGGCCAGAACCGAGGTGGAAATCGAAACAACCATGGTCAAAACCGCAATCAGCAGTTTAACCAGCGAAGGAACGAAGGGATGAGGGCTGTGACGAACCCTAGAGGAGTAAAAGTGAATCCCTATTGTGGTAGGTGCAATTTGTATCATGTCGGGAATTGCCCGCCTGCATGCGGCAAATGTGGAAAAGCAGGTCATAGGACATCTGGTTGCCGAGCGGGAGGAGTAGCCACTGGGGCGAATGCTATCAGAATGAGGGGATGTTATGGTTGTAGAGAGAGAGGCCATGTGCAAGTGAATTGCCCGAAGGCAGGAAACAAGCGGGGAGGCAACAATGCGGCTGCTGTGTATCAAGTGGGAACGGCTGATAAACCACAGGGTCCTAACGTGGTTACCGGTACGTTTCTGCTAGACGCTTGTTATGCTAGTATTTTGTTTGATTCTGGTTCCGACAAGAGTTTTGTAGATGTTAAATTTAGTCGTCATATCGATAGAAAACCGGTGTTGTTAGCGACTAGTTATAACGTTGAGTTAGCCGATGGAAAAATTGTTAGTACGAATTCTATACTGAAAGGGTGTACCTTGAAGTTAGGAAATTACGCTTTTAAAATCGACTTGATGCCTATAGAGCTAGGATCGTTTGACGTGATTGTGGGAATGGATTGGCTAATGGCGCACAGTGCTATGATCGTCTGTGGCGAGAGATTAGTTCAGATTCCGTTGAGGAATAAAGTTTTGACGGTGAAGGGAGACGAATGCACTTCTCGTTTGAAAGTGATTTCCTGTTTGAAAATGATGAAGTATGTGGAGAACGGATGCGATGTGTTTTTGGCACAAGTTTCGAGTGATGGTGATTTAGAGGCGAGGATTGAAGAGGTACCTGTTATCTGCGATTATCCGGAAGTTTTTCCAGACGAGTTGCCAGGTTTACCACCCACCCGTGAGGTCGAGTTTCGAATTGATTTGGTGCCAGGAGCTGCGCCGGTTGCGCGTGCACCTTATCGCTTAGCACCATCTGAGTTAAAGGAGTTATCGGATCAACTGAAGGAATTGATGGACAAGGGATTTATTAGGCCGAGCTCATCACCTTGGGGAGTGCCAGTGTTGTTTGTGAAGAAGAAAGATGGTTCATTTCGGATGTGTATTGACTATAGGGAACTCAACAAGCTGACGGTTAAGAATCGGTACCCATTGCCGAGGATTGACAATTTGTTTGATCAATTGCAAGGTTCCAGTGTATACTCAAAGATCGATTTAAGATCAGGGTATCATCAACTGCGTGTAAGAGAGGAGGATATTCCTGTAACTGCCTTTCGTACGCGGTATGGACACTTTGAATTTCGAGTGATGCCGTTTGGGTTGACGAACGCGCCTGCTGTATTCATGGACCTCATGAATCGCGTGTGCAAGCCGTATCTAGATAAGTTTGTTATTGTTTTCATCGATGATATACTTATTTACTCTAAAAGTAAGGAGGAGCACGAGAAGCACCTGAGGAAGATTTTGGAGTTGTTAAAGAAGGAGAAGCTGTATGCGAAGTTCTCGAAGTGTGAGTTTTGGTTAGAATCCGTGCAGTTCCTAGGTCACGTGATTGATAGCAAGGGAGTTCGCGTGGATCCTGCCAAGGTCGAAGCGATCAGGGAATGGTCGGCACCGACAACGCCGACTGAAGTTCGACAATTCCTTGGTTTAGCTGGGTATTATCGAAGGTTCATTGAAGGATTTTCGTTGATTGCAAAACCATTGACAAGGCTTACCGAAAAGAATAGGGTGTATGAATGGGGAATTGAGGAAGAACTCGCTTTCAAAACGCTCAAGGACAAGTTATGTTCCGCACCGATATTATCATTGCCTGAAGGAACCGAAGACTTTGTAGTGTATTGTGATGCATCTCGTAAGGGTTATGGAGCGGTATTAATGCAACGTGAAAAGGTGATAGCTTACGCGTCGAGGCAACTGAGAAAGAATGAGGAGAACTACACGACGCACGATTTGGAATTAGGAGCTGTAGTTTTTGCGTTGAAGTTGTGGAGACACTATTTGTATGGGACGGAGTGTGTTGTATTCACTGACCACAAGAGTTTGCAGCACATTTTAGATCAAAAGGAGTTGAATATGCGACAGAGACGATGGGTTGAACTACTGAGTGATTACGACTGCGAAATTCGTTACCACCCTGGCAAGGCGAATGTTGTAGCGGATGCACTGAGTAGGAAGGAACGGGAGAAACCTTTGAGGGTCAGAGCTTTGGTGATGACTGAGAGCGTAGACTTAACCGAAACTATACTGAAGGCTCAAGAGAGGGGACTAATGAAAGGGAATGTTGAAGCTGAGAACTTGGGACGAATGTTGAAACCTCTTTTCGTGATTAGGTCAGACGGACTGAGATATTTTGAAAATCGGATTTGGTTACCATTGTGTTCATCTGAGGAAGGAAGGCCTGAAGTTCGAGAATTGGTTATGAACGAGTCTCATAAGTCGAAGTATTCGATACATCCTGGATCGGATAAAATGTATCACGACCTGAAGAAAGTTTATTGGTGGCCGAATATGAAGGCGGATATTGCTCGTTACGTTAGTAAGTGTTTGACTTGCGCGAAGGTTCAAGCAGAACATAAGAAACCATCTGGATTGTTGGTACAACCAGAGATCCCAGAATGGAAATGGGAGAAAATCGCTATGGATTTCGTGACGGGTTTACCTAGAACTCCTAGTGGATGTGATATGATATGGGTAATAGTGGATAGATTAACGAAATCTGCTCATTTCTTACCTATGAAGAAGACGGACAGCATGGAAAAGCTCGCCAGTGTGTACGTGAAAGAGATCGTCTGCAGACATGGAGTGCCGTTATCGATCATTTCGGATCGCGACAGTAGATTTACTTCGGAATTTTGGAAATCGCTTCAACGTGCGATGGGCACTGAATTGAGTTTAAGTACGGCTTATCACCCGGAAACTGACGGCCAGAGCGAACGAACTATTCAGACGATGGAGGACATGCTCCGAGCATGCGTAATTGATTTTGGAGGAAGTTGGGAACGCCACTTGCCTCTAGTGGAATTTTCGTATAATAATAGTTATCATGCGATTATCAAGGCAGCACCGTTCGAAGCATTGTATGGAAGGAAGTGTAGATCGCCTGTGTGTTGGAGTGAAGTAGGAGAAAGTCAATTGACTGGACCCGAAATGGTTTTAGAAACGACAGAGAAGATTGTGCAAATCAAGAACCGACTACTTGCTGCGAGAAGCCGACAGAAGAGTTATGCCGATAACAGAAGGAAACCGTTGGAGTTTGAAGTTGGAGATATGGTTATGCTCAAGGTATCGCCGTGGAAGGGTGTAATTCGTTTTGGGAAGAAAGGAAAGTTGAGTCCGAGGTATATTGGACCATTTAAGATCGTTGAACGAATTGGACCAGTAGCGTATAAGTTAGAATTGCCGAGCGAGCTTAGTGCTATTCACGACACGTTTCACGTATCGAACCTGAAGAAGAGTTTGGCGGATAAGGAATTGGTGATTCCTTTGGACGAGATTCGACTGGACGACAAAATGCATTTTGTGGAAGAACCTGTGGAAATTATGGACCGAGAGGTCAAGAGGCTGAAGCGTAGTAGAATTCCTATTGTGAAGGTCCGATGGAATTCTAAGCGTGGACCGGAATACACTTGGGAACGTGAGGACTTTTTCAAGGAAAGGTATCCTCATCTGTTCCAGCAGAACGAAATGTGAGTACAAGAAGAGGCGAGCGCCGGGACGTCGCTCTCTTTAAGGAGGGGTGGATGTGACACCCTAGAACCGAGGTCATTAACGTTACCCTAAATTACGCTAATTTTTGAAATTTTTAATAAATTTTAATTTCTATATATATAAGTATATTGGTTAAAGCCGATGTTCGAGGTTATAATTTTTACGATTGACGATTCAAGAAGGACGATGATGATTACGATCCCGAGGGATGCCCAAATTTCTATAATTATTGACGATTTATCGATAATGTAATTTTTCGAGAATTTTACTTACGGTTCGTGTTAAGTTGAGTCGGGTGAGTTTTATAGCCTTCCGAGTACATTTAAAGTATCCCAAAAATATTTTGGAGTGTTCGGGATGATTTCCGACTCCCGTAAAATTTTCTAAATTGACTAGTAAGTCAATCCCGCAAAGTTTTAAGGACATTTTTACTTAAGGCCAAAAGAAACCTTAAATTACCACTTTGGTCCCTCCCAATACCACAAAAAGGCACAAACACAACACACACAAACATTTAGACAAAAAAAAAATCAAAACTCTCTCCCTCTTGTCCTTAGGCCGACGGCCAAACACCAAGAACCACCACCACCCACCATTTTTTTGAGTTTTAACAAAAACTAACCTTAGACCACCTCTTAAAATTCATTGGTGAGTGTTAATCCATGGTTTAATTAAACATGCATTAACAAAAATTTTCCAAAATTTTCAAGAATCATTCAAATCCGTTTTTGAGGCTAATTGTATGGATGCATGTTAAATTCATGTATAGTGTGAGTATAATCACCAATAAAACCCACCAAAATTAATTTGGTTGTGGTGATTTGGTCACCCAAACCCCACGGCACAAGGGGGTGTTTGGGGAGCCATGGTGGTTGATGATTTTGAGCTTTGATATTGTGTTTAGCATTATGTTTATTGGTGTTTTAGATGGGTACATGTGGTTGCATGTTTGTTTTTAGATGTTAGGATTATGAGGTTGATTGATCAATAGGGGTAGGGACTGAAATTTGTGTTTGGATATGTTTGGGAATGCTTAGGATGAAGCCTAGTAGTGATTGATAGGTTTGGAATCGAGCTTAAGCATGATTTTGGTATGGTCAAATTTAGGCAGAAAGTTTGAGGCCTTTTTATAAAAATAATTTTTCCTACAGGTCTTGAAAACTAAATGTAGTCATAGAGGGTCTTCTTAGCTTTAATTTGGTATAAGGTAGAGCCCGTGACTCAAAACGAGCTAAAAGTTATGAGGTTTTAAAGATCGAGTACCGGGAGACGAGAACTTTCATAATCCGAATTTATGTATAGTTTTAGTCAAATCCCGAGGACCACAAGTATGAATTGGTAAATGGTCAAGGGTCAAATTTTGGTCACAAACCTGTGTAATTGAGTCTATAAGTTGACTTAGGAGTCAAAGAAGTCAAAGGTGCATTTCAAATAGGTCAAAGAGGTCCAAGTTGGTCGAAGTACAATTTCAGCCCGGAAAATGTAGTTTTGGAAAAGCGTCGAGTAACGGGTCGTAGAAGTAAAAACTTTTATTGGGATTAAAAATGTGTTATCTACAGGTCTTATAGGATTTTTGAGAATTTTGTCAAATTTTATAAGAATGGTTAAGTATAGTAAAACAGCCCGTACTTTCGGTAAGTACCGGCGAAAATGGATAAAAATGGATAACGTAAATAATAAGGACGAATGGTGTAAAATGAGTGACGCTTGTTGTTTTGTTTTGGCGTGAGTTATAATTGTCCTAAGTGACTAGTATCTATGTATTTTATACAGTACCGTAAGGTATTTAAAATGAGATTACTCATTACGCGTTATTTGTTGATAGGTGTTGATTTACCCGGGCATCCGTATCGTCGTCAGTGATCATCTCTCGAACTACCGACTACTTAATATATAAGGTGTGAATTTATAGCCTCGCTTATATTTATTTCAAATTGTTTTACCCGCGAGGGAAATGCATGCTAGTTTTTAAAAGGAACGTATATCATGAATGATTGTTAGACCCGAATGTTGCCTTAGAAATTGTGTTGAGTACCTAGTTGTAAAAGACCCTAAATTCATGAACTATTAACTATTGTCCTGCCCTCGAGTAGGGGGAAATAGCCGCTTATACAATTTGTAGTACTACGGGGCTAACGACCCAATGCTAGCCGAGAAGCTGTACGTTGAGTAAGTTCTGCGGTAGATTATCTTGTATGAGAGATAAGGTATAATTGCAACTGATGCCTTTAGAAGGGGCACTGGTTTCATCTGAATCACGCCGGTAATTATTACGCGGGTGATTGAGTTAACGGATTAGTGTCATGAGCTTAAACACAATTGTCAGTATCCTGAATATAGATTGTTTGATCGACAAGTCTATGAATGATCACGAATGGTTTTTATTTTATATACATTCAAATGAATTGTAAAACCTATGAATTCCACTCAACGTTTTCGTTGACCAAATTTTGGCATGTGTTTCAGGTAACCGCTGAAGTGTAGAATGGAGCGTGCATGGGATGGATGTTGTGTGTATGGCTTGGAGTCTGCTTGTTTTTCCTCCCTTTTCTACTTAAACATTTTTAAAATTTTAACGTTATGTTGTTGTGAAACTGAAATTCTTGGGTTGAGATTCATGGGGACCGAAAACGCTAAACTCTGTTGTACCAAGTGGGGTTGGAAAAACCGTGGACATGTATCATCTAATAATTTTTAATTTCAAGTTTTTAGTTGACGTCTTTTTAGCGTCGTTTGATATATCTTGTGTGCAATGAATACTGTGTAGCACCCAATGTTGTAGTTCCGCTGCGCATAGCATTTGTGGGGGTGTTACAGATTGGTAATCAGAGCCATGAGTTATAGAGAACTAGGTCGTTTTTGAAAATCCTAAACTATAACTTTTGGTGTCGTAAGAAATGGTCCAAGCACACACAACTATCCTGCATGGCTCCGGTAAGATTTATTTTTGTATTTATGGCATTTGACGTATACTTTTGAGTGAAGTATATATGTGGGTAATTATTACGTAAGTATGGAATTACTATATGTAGACGTTGAATTATACGTGGAATATCCGACATCGTAATTTTTGTATTAATCATGCATGAGCATCATATTATTACATTTCGGGCATATGTACCACCTTTGCATTGCATTTGCATGCATGTATTTATAAATATTGTATAATTACTTATGTACCCTCCGAAATTCGCTGTTATTGCAGGAATGGCCGAGGTACCGCCTAATGATAATGGAAACGATTACGTCGTAGGTCGCGAAGGGGGAAGTGTTGGAACAGCAGCTGAAGGACAAGCTGAGACGAACGATGTGCAAGCCCAGGACCCCGACCAAAGGAGAACTACTTGCCCCAGGCCTATGCGTACTTCCCATCTGGTTGGTGCACCAGGTATCCCCAGAAGAGCCGAAGGTGCAGTGAGCGCAAATTCTCTTCATCAAGGCATCTCCAGAATTTGCTGCCCCGGACCGAGAGTTTATCATGACGTAAGACGGGTTGTGAGAGGTTTGGATGAATCAATGTGCATGCGGTACGTAGTGGAATCAAGGGTGATCAGTAGATTCGACGAGAATGAAAGGGCAGACCAAAGACTGTTGGAAAGGACTGCAAGAATTGAGTATGATGGGAACGTAAACAAAAGTGACATCAACAGTCTAAGATCGATGGTTGCAAATTTGAGCGCTAGTCTTGACCGTGTTAGGGAAGATCAAGTGAGGTTGTCAAGGATGCAGAGTTGGGAGCATCGAGTGAGAGCATCATTGCCCCCGGATTGGAGATTCATGGACGATTTGGAGATGGAGGCAAATGACTTCATGATTCAGCCGCCTACTAGAGGTGCTTGTATTACGGTGGGAAGTCAGGTAGCGATTGAGTGTGGGTCTACATCAGGGACGAAAAAGGAGACGGAATGTGGGCCGGATGATAAAGGAAAGAGAAAAATGGATGATGTGGATGAGGACGATAGTGATGAGGAACCCGAGGAAGATGATGACGAACCGCCATCCAAGAGGCCGTGTGGATCACCACATGCCTAGTTACTTGTTTTGTATTTTTCTTTGATCATTGTAATAGAACTGTTTTAGACTTTTGTATGATGGCATTATGACGAGAAACTTGAGGACTTAAGTTTTGTGGTGAACGATTGTAGTGGCAATACTTGTCACGATTTTGGTTAATTATCAATACAATCCATGTTACCTTTCATGATCTGTGATATGTCTTAAATTTGATCTTTTGTGATGTGAATTGATGAATATTAGTAACTCTGTAGTGATGTGTCATTGTATGTATATTATGTCTCGGAAACTTGATGTGTATACTTACATTGTTTTTCTATTTTCCCTGTCTTGCAGAAAGAGATATTCGATAACACCATGCCTCCAAAGTTGACCGCCGATCGTGTAAACACAATGATTCAGGAAGCTGTAGCAAATGCGTTGGAAGCGGACCGAGCCGGGAGAAATCAGGACCAGGGAAGAAACGCGGGGAGACAGCAAGCCCCGAGAGTGTGCACCTATTCTAGTTTTATGAAATGTGGTCCCACGCAATTTCGTGGAACGGGTGGAGCTCTAGAACTTAGACGATGGTTGGAAAAGGTTGAAAGTACTTTCGAAATCAGCGGTTGTGCAGAAGCGGACAAAGTGAAGTTTGCGGCTGCTACGTTTCTTGATGATGCGTTAAGTTGGTGGAATACCCAGGTAGCCACTGTTGGATTGGCTGTAGCGAATGCAAGGACGTGGACGGCGACAAAAGCTCTGTTGACTAAGAAGTTTTGCCCGGAAGAGGAATTGGGTCAGTTGGAAGATGAGTTGAGGCACTTGACCTTGAAGAACAATGACATCGCTGCTTACACCAGGAGGTTTAATGAATTAAGCCTTTTGTGTCCGGATGTTTTTGCCAATGACGCCAAGAAGATGAAGCAGTACATAAAAGGTTTATCCGGCAATATCAAAGGTGAGACAACTTCGTCAAAACCTGGGTCGTTTGATGAAGCGGTCCAGATGGCTCACGCATTGATGGACGTCAAGCTCCAGGACAAGCAGAACTCCATTGCTGAAGGCAACAAGAGGAAATGGGAAGCGGCACAAAGTAATCAATCCCAGGGCCAGAACCGAGGTGGAAATCGAAACAACCATGGTCAAAACCGCAATCAGCAGTTTAACCAGCGAAGGAACGAAGGGATGAGGGCTGTGACGAACCCTAGAGGAGTAAAAGTGAATCCCCATTGTGGTAGGTGCAATTTGTATCATGTCGGGAATTGCCCGCCTGCATGCGGCAAATGTGGAAAAGCAGGTCATAGGACATCTGGTTGCCGAGCGGGAGGAGTAGCCACTGGGGCGAATGCTATCAGAATGAGGGGATGTTATGGTTGTGGAGAGAGAGGCCATGTGCAAGTGAATTGCCCGAAGGCAGGAAACAAGCGGGGAGGCAACAATGCGGCTGCTGTGTATCAAGTGGGAACGGCTGATAAACCACAGGGTCCTAACGTGGTTACCGGTACGTTTCTGCTAGACGCTTGTTATGCTAGTATTTTGTTTGATTCTGGCTCCGACAAGAGTTTTGTAGATGTTAAATTTAGTCGTCATATCGATAGAAAACCGGTGTTGTTAGCGACTAGTTATAACGTTGAGTTAGCCGATGGAAAAATTGTTAGTACGAATTCTATACTGAAAGGGTGTACCTTAAAGTTAGGAAATTACGCTTTTAAAATCGACTTGATGCCTATAGAGCTAGGATCGTTTGACGTGATTGTGGGAATGGATTGGCTAATGGCGCACAGTGCTATGATCGTCTGTGGCGAGAGATTAGTTCAGATTCCGTTGAGGAATAAAGTTTTGACGGTGAAGGGAGACGAATGCACTTCTCGTTTGAAAGTGATTTCCTGTTTGAAAATGATGAAGTATGTGGAGAACGGATGCGATGTGTTTTTGGCACAAGTTTCGAGTGATGGTGATTTAGAGGCGAGGATTGAAGAGGTACCTGTTATCTGCGATTATCCAGAAGTTTTTCCAGACGAGTTGCCAGGTTTACCACCCACCCGTGAGGTCGAGTTTCGAATTGATTTGGTGCCAGGAGCTGCGCCGGTTGCGCGTGCACCTTATCGCTTAGCACCATCTGAGTTAAAGGAGTTATCGGATCAACTGAAGGAATTGATGGACAAGGGATTTATTAGGCCGAGCTCATCACCTTGGGGAGCGCCAGTGTTGTTTGTGAAGAAGAAAGATGGTTCATTTCGGATGTGTATTGACTATAGGGAACTCAACAAGCTGACGGTTAAGAATCGGTACCCATTGCCGAGGATTGACAATTTGTTTGATCAATTGCAAGGTTCCAGTGTATACTCAAAGATCGATTTAAGATCAGGGTATCATCAACTGCGTGTAAGAGAGGAGGATATTCCTGTAACTGCCTTTCGTACGCGGTATGGACACTTTGAATTTCGAGTGATGCCGTTTGGGTTGACGAACGCGCCTGCTGTATTCATGGACCTCATGAATCGCGTGTGCAAGCCGTATCTAGATAAGTTTGTTATTGTTTTCATCGATGATATACTTATTTACTCTAAAAGTAAGGAGGAGCACGAGAAGCACCTGAGGAAGATTTTGGAGTTGTTAAAGAAGGAGAAGCTGTATGCGAAGTTCTCGAAGTGTGAGTTTTGGTTAGAATCCGTGCAGTTCCTAGGTCACGTGATTGATAGCAAGGGAGTTCGCGTGGATCCTGCCAAGGTCGAAGCGATCAGGGAATGGTCGGCACCGACAACGCCGACTGAAGTTCGACAATTCCTTGGTTTAGCTGGGTATTATCGAAGGTTCATTGAAGGATTTTCGTTGATTGCAAAACCATTGACAAGGCTTACCGAAAAGAATAGGGTGTATGAATGGGGAATTGAGGAAGAACTCGCTTTCAAAACGCTCAAGGACAAGTTATGTTCCGCACCGATATTGTCATTGCCTGAAGGAACCGAAGACTTTGTAGTGTATTGTGATGCATCTCGTAAGGGTTATGGAGCGGTATTAATGCAACGTGAAAAGGTGATAGCTTACGCGTCGAGGCAACTGAGAAAGAATGAGGAGAACTACACGACGCACGATTTGGAATTAGGAGCTGTAGTTTTTGCGTTGAAGTTGTGGAGACACTATTTGTATGGGACGAAGTGTGTTGTATTCACTGACCACAAGAGTTTGCAGCACATTTTAGATCAAAAGGAGTTGAATATGCGACAGAGACGATGGGTTGAACTACTGAGTGATTACGACTGCGAAATTCATTACCACCCTGGCAAGGCGAATGTTGTAGCGGATGCACTGAGTAGGAAGGAACGGGAGAAACCTTTGAGGGTCAGAGCTTTGGTGATGACTGAGAGCGTAGACTTAACCGAAACTATACTGAAGGCTCAAGAGAGGGGACTAATGAAAGGGAATGTTGAAGCTGAGAACTTGGGACGAATGTTGAAACCTCTTTTCGTGATTAGGTCAGACGGACTGAGATATTTTGAAAATCGGATTTGGTTACCATTGTGTTCATCTGAGGAAGGAAGGCCTGGAGTTCGAGAATTGGTTATGAACGAGTCTCATAAGTCGAAGTATTCGATACATCCTGGATCGGATAAAATGTATCACGACCTGAAGAAAGTTTATTGGTGGCCGAATATGAAGGCGGATATTGCTCGTTACGTTAGTAAGTGTTTGACTTGCGCGAAGGTTCAAGCAGAACATAAGAAACCATCTGGATTGTTGGTACAACCAGAGATCCCAGAATGGAAATGGGAGAAAATCGCTATGGATTTCGTGACGGGTTTACCTAGAACTCCTAGTGGATGTGATATTATATGGGTAATAGTGGATAGATTAACGAAATCTGCTCATTTCTTACCTATGAAGAAGACGGACAGCATGGAAAAGCTCGCCAGTGTGTACGTGAAAGAGATCGTCTGCAGACATGGAGTGCCGTTATCGATCATTTCGGATCGCGACAGTAGATTTACTTCGGAATTTTGGAAATCGCTTCAACGTGCGATGGGCACTGAATTGAGTTTAAGTACGGCTTATCACCCGGAAACTGACGGCCAGAGCGAACGAACTATTCAGACGATGGAGGACATGCTCCGAGCATGCGTAATTGATTTTGGAGGAAGTTGGGAACGCCACTTGCCTCTAGTGGAATTTTCGTATAATAATAGTTATCATGCGAGTATCAAGGCAGCACCGTTCGAAGCATTGTATGGAAGGAAGTGTAGATCGCCTGTGTGTTGGAGTGAAGTAGGAGAAAGTCAATTGACTGGACCCGAAATGGTTTTAGAAACGACAGAGAAGATTGTGCAAATCAAGAACCGACTACTTGCTGCGAGAAGCCGACAGAAGAGTTATGCCGATAACATATATATATATATATATGTATATATATATATATATATATATATATATATATATATATATATATATATATATATATATATATATATATATATATATATATATATATATATATATATATATATATATATATATATATATATATATATATATATATATATATATATATATATATATATATATATATATATATATATATATATATATATATATATATATATATATATATATATATATATATATATATATATATATATATATATATATATATATATATATATACGTATATATATATATACGTATATATATATATATATATATATATATATATATATATATATATATATATATATATATATATATATATATATATATATATATATATATATATATATATATATATATATATATATATATACGTACCAGTCAATTGACTTTCCCCCACTTCACTCCAACACACAGGCGATCTACACTTCCTTCCATACAATGCTTCGAACGGTGCTGCTTTGATACTCGCATGATAACTATTATTATACGAAAATTCCACCAGAGGCAAGTGGCGTTCCCAACTTCCTCCAAAATCAATCACGCATGCTTGGAGCATGTCCTCCATCGTTTGAATAGTTCGTTCACTCTGGCCGTCAGTTTCCGGGTGATAAGCCGTGCTTAAACTCAATTCAGTGCCCATCGCACGTTGAAGCGATTTCTAAAATTCCGATGTAAATCTACTATCGCGACCCGAAATGATCGATAACGGCACTCCATGTCTACAGACGATCTCTTTCACGTACACACTGGCTAGCTTTTCCATGCTATCCGTCTTCTTCATAGGTAAGAAATGAGCAGATTTCGTTAACCTATCCACTATTACCCATATCATATCACATCCACTAGGAGTCCTAGGTAAACCCGTCACGAAATCCATTGCGATTTTCTCCCATTTCCATTCTGGGATTTCTGGTTGTACCAACAATCCAGATGGTTTCTTATGTTCTGCTTGAACCTTCGCGCAAGTCAAACACTTACTGACGTAACGAGCAATATCCGCCTTCATATTCGGCCACCAATAAACTTTCTTCAGGTCGTGATACATTTTATCCGATCCAGGATGTATCGAATACTTCGACTTATGCGACTCATTCATAACCAATTCTCGAACTCCAGGCTTTCCTTCCTCAGATGAACACAGTGGTAACCAAATCCGATTCTCAAAATATCTCAGTCCGTCTGACCTAATCACGAAAAGAGGTTTCAACATTCGTCCCAAGTTTTCGGCTTCAACATTCCCTTTCATTAGCCCTCTCTCCTGAGCTTTCAGTATAGTTTCGGTTAAGTAGACGCTCTCAGTCATCACTAAAGCTCTAACCCTCAAAGGTTTCTCCCTTTCCTTTCTACTCAGTGCATCCGCTACAACATTCGCCTTGCCAGGGTGGTAGCGAATTTCGCAGTCATAATCACTCAGTAGTTCAACCCATCGTCTCTGTCGCATATTCAACTCCTTTTGATCTAAAATGTGCTGCAAACTCTTGTGATCAGTGAATACAACACACTTTGTCCCATATAAATAGTGTCTCCACAACTTTAACGCAAAAACTACAGCTCCTAATTCCAAATCGTGCGTCGTGTAGTTCTCCTCATTCTTCCTTAGTTGCCTCGACGCGTAAGCTATCACCTTTTCACGTTGCATTAATACCGCTCCATAACCCTTACGAGACGCATCACAATACACTACGAAGTCTTCGGTTCCTTCAGGCAATGACAATATCGGTGCGGAACATAACTTATCCTTAAGCGTTTTGAAAGCAAGTTCTTCCTCAATTCCCCATTCATACACCCTATTCTTTTCGGTAAGCCTCGTCAATGGTTTTGCAATCAACGAAAATCCTTCAATAAACCTTCGATAATACCCAGCTAAACCAAGGAATTGTCGAACTTCAGTCGGCGTCGTCGGTGCTGACCATTCCCTGATCGCTTCGACCTTGGCAGGATCCACACGAACTCCCTTACTATCGATCACGTGACCTAGAAACTGCACTGATTCCAACCAAAACTCACACTTAGAGAATTTTGCATACAGTTTCTCCTTCCTTAACAACTCCAAAATCTTTCTCAGGTGCTTCTCGTGCTCCTCCTTACTCTTAGAGTAAATAAGTATATCGTCGATGAAAACAATAACAAACTTATCTAGATACGGCTTGCACACGCGATTCATGAGGTCCATGAATACAGCAGGCGCGTTCGTCAACCCAAACGGCATCACTCGAAATTCAAAGTGTCCATACCGCATACGAAAGGCAGTTACAGGAATATCCTCCTCTCTTACACGCAGTTGATGATACCCTGATCTTAAATCGATCTTTGAGTACACACTGGAACCTTGCAATTGATCAAATAAATCGTCAATCCTCGGCAATGGGTACCGATTCTTAACCGTCAGCTTATTGAGTTCCCTATAGTCAATACACATCCGAAACGAACCATCTTTCTTCTTTACGAACAACACTGGCGCTCCCCAAGGTGATGAGCTCGGCCTAATAAATCCTTTGTCCATCAATTCCTTCAGTTGATCCGATAATTCCTTTAACTCAGATGGTGCTAAGCGATAAGGTGCACGTGCAACCGGCGCAGCTCCTGGCACTAAATCAATTCGAAACTCGACCTCACGGGTAGGCGGTAAACCTGGCAACTCGTCTGGAAAAACTTCCGGATACTCGCAAATAACTGGTACCTCTTCAATCCTCGCCTCTAAATCACCATCACTCGAAACTTTTGCCAAAAACACATCGCATCCGTCCTCTACGTACTTCATCATTTTCAAACACGAAATCACTTTCAAACGAGAAGTGCATTCGTCTCCCTTTATCGTCAAAACTTTATTCCTCAACGGAATCTGAACCAATCTCTCGCCACAGACGATCATAGCTCTATAGGCATCAAGTCGATTTTAAAAGCGTAATTTCCTAACTTCAAGGTACACCCTTTCAGTATAGAATTCGTACTAACAATTTTTCCATCGGCTAACTCAACGTTATAATTAGTCGCTAACAACACCGGTTCTCTATCAATATGACGACTAAATTTAACATCTACAAAACTCTTGTCGGAGCCAGAATCAAACAAAATACTAGCATAACAAGCGTCTAGCAAAAACGTACCGGTAACCACATTAGGACCCTGTGGTTTATCAGCCGTTCCCACTTGATACACAGCAGCCGCGTTGTTACCTCCCCGCTTGTTTCCTGCCTTCGGGCAATTCGCTTGCACATGACCCCTTTCTCCACAACCATAACATCCCCTCATTCTGATAGCATTAGCCCCAGTGGCTACTCCTCCCGTTCGGCAACCAGAAGTCCTATGACCTGCCTTCCCACATTTTCCGCATGCAGGCGGGCAATTTACAACATGATACAAATTGCACTTACCACAATGGGGGTTCACTTTCACTCCTCTAGGGTTCGTCACTGCCCTCATCCCTTCGTTCCTTCTTTGGTTAAACTGCTGATTTCGGTTCGGCCCATGGTTGTTTCGATTCCCACCTCGGTTCTGGCCTTGGGATTGATTGCTTTGTGCCGCTTCCCATTTCCTCTTGTTGCCTTCAGCAATGGAGTTCTGCTTGTCCTGGAGCTTGACGTCCATCAATGCGTGTGCCATCTGAACCGCTTCATCAAACGATCCAGGTTTTGACGAAGTTGTTTCACCTTTGATATTGCTGGATAAACCCTTAATGTACTGTTTCATTTTCTTGGCATCATTGGCAAATATGTCTGGACACAAAAGACTTAACTCATTAAACCTCCTAGTGTAGGCAGCGATATCGTTGTTCTTCAAGGTCAAGTGCCTCAACTCATCCTCCAATTGTCCCAATTCCTCTTCTGGGCAAAACTTCTTAGTCAACAAAGCTTTTGTCGCATTCTACGTCCTTGCATTCGCTACAGCCAATCCAACCGTAGCTACCTGGGTATTCCACCAACTTAACGCATCATCAAGAAACGTAGCAGCTGCAAACTTCACTTTATCCGCTTCTGCACAACCGCTGATTTCGAACGTACTTTCAACCTTTTCCAACCATCGTCTAAGTTCTAAAGCTCCACCCGTTCCACGGAACTGCGTGGGACCGCATTTCATAAAGCTAGAATAGGTACACACTCTCGGGGCTTGCTGTCTCCCCGCGTTCCTTCCCTGGTCCTGATTTCTCCCAGCTCGGTCCGCTTCCAACGCATTTGCTATAGCTTCCTGAATCATGGTGTTAACACGATCGGCGGTCAACTTTGGAGGCATGGTGTTATCGAATATCTCTTTCTGCAAGACAGGGAAAATAGAAAAACAACAATGTAAGTATACATATCAAGTTTCCCAGACATAATATACATACAACGACACATCACTACGGAGTTACTAATATTCATCAATTCACATCACAAAAGATCAAATTTAAGACATATCACAGATCATGAAAGGTAACATAGATTGTATTGATAATTAACCAAAATCGTGACAAGTATTGCCCCTACAATCATTCACCACAAAACTTCAAGTACTTGAGTTTCTCGTCATAATACCATCATACAAAAGTCTAAAACAGTTCTATTACAATGATCAAAGAAAATACAAAACAAGTAACTAGGCATGTGGTGATCCACACGGCCTCTTGGATGGCGGCTCGTCGTCGTCTTCCTCAGGTTCCTCATCACTATCGTCACTACTAATGCTAAAATTATCCACCTCACTTTCGTCATTGTCGTTTTCCGGCCCTATTTCGTCTTCTGGAGCGATCCATCCATTATCATTATCCGGCGGGTTCGGAGGAAACGGTCCCCCTTCGTGACCTACGACGTAATCGTTTCCATTATCATTAGGCGGTACCTCGGCCATTCCTGCAATAACAGCGAATTTCGGAGGGTACATAAGTAATTATACAATAGTTATAAATACATGCATGCAAATGCAATGCAAAGGTGGTACATATGCCCGAAATGTAATAATATGATGCTCATGCATGATTAATATAAAAATTACGATGTCGGATATTTCACGTAAAATTCAACGTCTACATATAGTAATCTCCATACTTACGTAATAATTACCCACATATATACTTCACTCAAAAGTATACGTCAAATGCCATAAATACAACAATAAATCTTACCGGAGCCATGCAGGATAGTTGTGTGTGCTTGGACCATTTCTTACGACACCAAAAGTTATAGTTTAGGATTTTCAAAAACGACCTAGTTCTCTATAACTCATGGCTCTGATATCAATCTGTAACACCCCCACAATTGCTATGCGCAGCGGAACTACAACAATGGGTGCTACACAGTATTCATTGCACACAAGATATATCAAACGACGCTAAAAAGACGTCAACTTAAAACTTGAATTTAAAAATTGTTAGATGATACATGTCCACGGTTTTTCCAACCCCAATTTGGTACAACAGAGTTAAGCGTTTTAGGTCCCCATGAATCTCAACCCAAGAATTTCAGTTTTACAACAACATAACATTAAAACTTAAAATGTTTAAGTAGAAAAAGGAGGAAAAACAAGCGGACTCCAAGCCATACACACAACATCCATCCCATGCATGCTCCATTCTACACTTCAGCGGTTACCTGAAACACATGCCAAAATTTTGGTCAACGAAAACGTTGAGTGGAATTCATAGGTTTTACAATCCATTTGAACGTATATAAAATAAAAACCATTCGTGATCATTTATAGACTTGTCGATCAAACAATCTATAATCAGGATACTGACAATTGTGTTTAAGCTCATGACACTAATCCGTTAACTCAATCACCCGCGTAATAAATACCGGCGTGATTCAGATGAAACCAGTGCCCCTTCTAAAGGCATCAGTTGCAATTATACCTTATTTCTCATACAAAATAATCTACCGCAGAACTTACTCAACGTACAGCTTCTCGGCTAGCATTGGGTCGTTAACCCCGTAGTACTACAAATTGCATAAGCGGCTATTTCCCCCTACTCGAGGGCAGGACAATAGTTAATAGTTCATGATTTTAGGGACTTTTGCAACTTTGGTACTCAACACAATTTCTAAGGCAACTTTCGGGTCTAACAATCATTCATGATATACGTTCCTTTTAAAAACTAGCATGCATTTCCCTCGCGGGTAAAACAATTTGAAATAAACATAAGCGAGGCTATAAATTCACACCTTAGATATTAAGTAGTCGGTAGTTCGAGGGATGATCACTGACGATGTTACGGATGCCCGGTTAAATCAACACCTATCACAAATAACGCGTAATGAGTAATCTAATTTTAAATACTTCACGGTACTGTATAAAATACATATATACTAGTCACTTAGGACAATTATAACTCACGCCAAAAACAAAACAACAAGCGTTACTCATTTTACTCCATTCGTTCTCATTATCTACGCTATCCATTTTTATCCATTCTCGCCGGTACTTGCCGAAAGTACGGGCTGTTTTATCATATTTAACCATACTTATAAAATTTGACAAAATTCTCAAAAATCCTATAAGACCTGTAGATAACATGTTTTTAAGCCCAATAAAAGTTTTTACTTTTACGACCCGTTACGCAACGCTTTTCCAAAACTACATTTTACGGGCTGAAATTGTACTTCGACCAATTTTGACCTCTTTGACCTATATGAAAAGTACCTTTGACTTCTTTGACTCCTAAGTCAACTTATAGACTCATTTACACAGGTTTGGGACCAAATTTTGACCCTTGACCATTTACCAATTCATACTTGTGACCCTCGGGATTTGACTAAAACTTTACATAAATTCGGATTATGAAAGTCCTCGTCTCCCGGTACTCGATCTTTAAAACCTCATAACTTTTAGCTCGTTTTGAGTCACGGGCTCTACCTTATACCAAATTAAAGACAAAAAGACCCTCTAAAACTACATTTTGTTTTCAAGACCTGGAAGAAAAATCATTTTTATGAAATGACCTCAAAGTTTCTGCCTAAATTTGGCTACTCCAAAATCACGTTTAAACTCGATTCCAAACCTTCTAACCACCACTAGGCATCATCCTAAGCCTCCGTAAACATATCCAAACACAAGATTTCAGTCCTACCCCTATTGATCAACCAATCTCAAAATCAAAAATCAAAGAAATCAAACATGCAATCACCTAAACCTCCTTAAATCATCATTAAACACTAAACCAAACACAAGGAAAAGCTCAAAATCCATCAACCACCATGGCTCCCCAAACACCCCTTGTGCCGTGGGGTTTGGGTGCCCCAATCACCACAACCAAATTGATTTTGGTGGGTTTTCTTGGTGATTATGCTTCCATTACACATAAATTTAACATGCATTACAACAATTAGCCTAAATAACGAATTTGGATCATCTTGAAAATTTTTGGAAAATTTACTTGAATGCATGTGGGATTTAAGTACATAGAAATGTAGGGAATGTAAAGATTAGATGTGGTCTAACCTTAATTTTAATGAAAATCAAGTGAAAAATTTTTTTTGATGGTGTTCTTGGTGGTTTGGGGGTTAGCCGTCGGCTATGGGGCAAAGAGAGAGAGAGTTGGATTTTGTTTTGGTGAAATGTAACTATGTGTTTGTGTTTGTGTCATTTTGGGGCTTTTTGGTGTATTGGGAGGGACCAAATGGTAAATAAAGGTTTCTTTTGGCCTTAAGTTAAAAACGCCACTAAAACTTTACGGTTTCGACTCACTAGTCAATTTTGAAAATTTTACGGGAGTCGGAAATCATCCCGAACACTCCAAAATATTTTTGGGATACTTTAAATGTACTCGGAAGGCTATAAAACTCACCCGACTCAACTTAACACTAAGCTCGTTCGGCAATTCTAATTTGTACGCTACTGGTCCAATTCGTTCAACGATCTTAAATGGTCCAATATACCTCGGACTCAACTTTCCTTTCTTCCCAAAACGAATTACACCCTTCCACGGCGATACCTTGAGCATAACCATATCTCCAACTTCAAACTCCAACGGTTTCCTTCGGTTATCGGCATAACTCTTCTGTCGGCTTCTCGCAGCAAGTAGTCGGTTCTTGATTTGTACGATCTTCTCTGTCGTTTCTAAAACCATTTCAGGTCCAGTCAATTGACTTTCCCCCACTCCACTCCAACACACAGGCGATCTACACTTCCTTCCATACAATGCTTCGAACGGTGCTGCTTTGATACTCGCATGATAACTATTATTGTACGAAAATTCCACCAGAGGCAAGTGGCGTTCCCAACTTCCTCCAAAATCAATCACGCATGCTCGGAGCATGTCCTCCATCGTTTGAATAGTTCGTTCACTCTGGCCGTCAGTTTCCGGGTGATAAGCCGTGCTTAAACTTAATTCAGTGCCCATCGCACGTTGAAGCGATGTCCAAAATTCCGATGTAAATCTACTGTCGCGATCCGAAATGATCGATAACGGCACTCCATGTCTACAGACGATCTCTTTCACGTACACACTGGCTAGCTTTTCCATGCTGTCCGTCTTCTTCATAGGTAAGAAATGAGCATATTTCGTTAACCTGTCCACAATTACCCATATCATATCACATCCACTAGGAGTTCTAGGTAAACCCGTCACGAAATCCATGGCGATTTTCTCCCATTTCCATTCTGGGATCTCTGGTTGTACCAACAATCCAGATGGTTTCTTATGTTCTGCTTGAACCTTCGCGCAAGTCAAACACTTACTAACGTAACGAGCAATATCCGCCTTCATATTCGGCCACCAATAGACTTTCTTCAGGTCGTGATACATTTTATCCGATCCAGGATGTATCGAATACTTCGACTTATGCGGCTCATTCATAACCAATTCTCGAACTCCAGGCTTTCCTTCCTCAGATGAACACAGTGGTAACCAAATCCGATTCTCAAAATATCTCAGTCCGTCTGACCTAATCACGAAAAGAGGTTTCAACATTCGTCCCAAATTCTCGGCTTCAACATTCCCTTTCATTAGTCCTCTCTCTTGAGCCTTCAGTATAGTTTCGGTTAAGTCAACGCTCTCAGTCATCACTAAAGCTCTAACCCTCAAAGGTTTCTCCCGTTCCTTCCTACTCAGTGCATCCGCTACAACATTCGCCTTGCCAGGGTGGTAGCGAATTTCGCAGTCATAATCACTCAGTAGTTCAACCCATCGTCTCTGTCGCATATTCAACTCCTTTTGATCTAAAATGTGCTGCAAACTCTTGTGGTCAGTGAATACAACACACTTCGTCCCATACAAATAGTGTCTCCACAACTTTAACGCAAAAACTACAGCTCCTAATTCCAAATTGTGCGTCGTGTAGTTCTCCTCATTCTTCCTTAGTTGCCTCGACGCGTAAGCTATCACCTTTTCACGTTGCATTAATACCGCTCCATAACCCTTACGAGACGCATCACAATACACTACGAAGTCTTCGATTCCTTCAGGCAATGACAATATCGGTGCGGAACATAACTTATCCTTGAGCGTCTTGAAAGCAAGTTCTTCCTCATTCTTCCTTAACAACTCCAAAATCTTTCTCAGGTGCTTCTCGTGCTCCTCCTTACTCTTAGAGTAAATAAGTATATCGTCGATGAAAACAATAACAAACTTATCTAGATACGGCTTGCACACGCGATTCATGAGGTCCATGAATACAGCAGGCGCGTTCGTCAACCCAAACGGCATCACTCGAAATTCAAAGTGTCCATACCGCGTACGAAAGGCAGTTACAGGAATATCCTCCTCTCTTACACGCAGTTGATGATACCCTGATCTTAAATCGATCTTTGAGTACACACTGGAACCTTGCAATTGATCAAATAAATCGTCAATCCTCGGCAATGGGTACCGATTCTTAACCGTCAGCTTATTGAGTTCCCTATAGTCAATACACATCCGAAACGAACCATCTTTCTTCTTTACGAACAACACTGGCGCTCCCCAAGGTGATGAGCTCGGCCTAATAAATCCTTTGTCCATCAATTCCTTCAGTTGATCCGATAATTCCTTTAACTCAGATGGTGCTAAGCGATAAGGTGCACGTGCAACCGGCGCAGCTCCTGGCACTAAATCAATTCGAAACTCGACCTCACGGGTAGGCGGTAAACCTGGCAACTCATCTGGAAAAACTTCCGGATACTCGCAAATAACTGGTACCTCTTCAATCCTCGCCTCTAAATCACCATCACTCGAAACTTGTGCCAAAAACACATCGCATCCGTCCTCTACGTACTTCATCATTTTCAAACACGAAATCACTTTCAAACGAGAAGTGCATTCGTCTCCCTTTATCGTCAAAACTCTATTCCTCAACGGAATCTGAACTAATCTCTCACCGCAGACGATCATAGCACTATGCGCCATTAGCCAATCCATTCCCACAATCACGTCAAACGATCCTAGCTCTATAGGCATCAAGTCGATTTTAAAAGCGTAATTTCCTAACTTCAAGGTACACCCTGTCAGTATAGAATTCGTACTAACAATTTTTCCATCGGCTAACTCGACGTTATAACTAGTCGCTAATAACACCGGTTCTCTATCAATATGACGACTAAATCTAACATCTACAAAACTCTTGTCGGAGCCAGAATCAAACAAAATACTAGCATAACAAGCGTCTAGCAAAAACGTACCGGTAACCACATTAGGACCCTGTGGTTTATCAGCCGTTCCCACTTGATACACAGCAGCCGCGTTGTTACCTCCCCGCTTGTTTCCTGCCTTCGGGCAATTCGCTTGCACATGACCCCTTTCTCCACAACCATAACATCCCCTCATTCTGATAGCATTAGCCCCAGTGGCTACTCCTCCCGTTCGGCAACCAGAAGTCCTATGACCTGCCTTCCCACATTTGCCGCATACAGGCGGGCAATTTCCAACATGATACAAATTGCACTTACCACAATGGGGGTTCACTTTCACTCCTCTAGGGTTCGTCACTGCCCTCATCCCTTCGTTCCTTCTTTGGTTAAACTGCTGATTTCGGTTCGGCCCATGGTTGTTTCGATTCCCACCTCGGTTCTGGCCTTGGGATTGATTGCTTTGTGCCGCTTCCCATTTCCTCTTGTTGCCTTCAGCAATGGAGTTCTACTTGTCCTGGAGCTTGACGTCCATCAATGCGTGTGCCATCTGAACCGTTTCATCAAACGATCCAGGTTTCGACGAAGTTGTTTCACCTTTAATATTGCTGGATAAACCCTTAATGTACTGTTTCATTTTCTTGGCATCATTGGCAAATATGTCTGGACACAAAAGACTTAACTCATTAAACCTCCTAGTGTAGGCAGCGATATCGTTGTTCTTCAAGGTCAAGTGCCTCAACTCATCCTCCAATTGTCCCAATTCCTCTTCTGGGCAAAACTTCTTAGTCAACAAAGCTTTTGTCGCATTCCACGTCCTTGCATTCGCTACAGCCAATCCAACCGTAGCTACCTGGGTATTCCACCAACTTAACGCATCATCAAGAAACGTAGCAGCTGCAAACTTCACTTTATCCGCTTCTGCACAACCGCTGATTTCAAACGTACTTTCAACCTTTTCCAACCATCGTCTAAGTTCTAAAGCTCCACCCGTTCCACGGAACTGCGTGGGACCGCATTTCATAAAGCTAGAATAGGTACACACTCTCGGGGCTTGCTGTCTCCCCGCGTTCCTTCCCTGGTCCTGATTTCTCCCAGCTCGGTCCGCTTCCAACGCATTTGCTATAGCTTCCTGAATCATGGTGTTAACACGATCGGCGGTCAACTTTGGAGGCATGGTGTTATCGAATATCTCTTTCTACAAGACAGGGAAAATAGAAAAACAATGTAAGTATACATATCAAGTTTCCCAGACATAATATACATACAACGACACATCACTACAGAGTTACTATTATTCATCAATTCACATCACAAAAGATCAAATTTAAGACATATCACAGATCATGAAAGGTAACATAGATTGTATTGATAATTAACCAAAATCGTGACAAGTATTGCCACTACAATCGTTCACCACAAAACTTCAAGTACTTGAGTTTCTCGTCATAATACCATCATACAAAGAGTCGAAAACAGTTCTATTACAATGATCAAAGAAAAATACAAAATAAGCAACTAGGCATGTGGTGATCCACACGGCCTCTTGGATGGCGGCTCGTCGTCGTCTTCCTCAGGTTCCTCATCACTATCGTCCTCATCCACATCATCCATTTTTCTCTTTCCTTTATCATCCGGCCCACATTCCATTTCCTTTTTCGTCCCTGATGTGGATCCACACTCAATCGCTACCTGACTTCCCACCGTAATACAAGCACCTCCAGTAGGCGGCTGAATCATGAAGTCGTTCGCCTCCATCTCCAAATCGTCCACGAATCTCCAATCCGGGGGCAATGATGCTCTCACACGATGCTCCCAACTCTGCATCCTCGACAACCTCATTTGATCTTCCCTCACACGGTCAAGACTAGCACTTAAATTTGCAACCATTGATCTTAGACTGTTGATGTCACTTTTGTTCACATTCCCATCATACTCGATTCTTGCAGTCCTTTCCAACAGTCTTTGGTGTTCCATTTCATTCTTATCAAACCTCCTAATTACCCTGGTCTCAACTACAAACCGCTCATACATCAATCTCTCCATCCTCCTCAAACGACCTGCGGGATCCCAGTAGTGTCTTGGTCTCGGAAAGTAGACCCTTGCAATATTCTCATGAATCGATGGCGACTTGGATGATTTGCTGGACTCTCCACCGCTCCCATTACTTACTCTAACCAATCCTGGCACTGTTCTCAAATAATCCTTACAATTGTCCATCGGGCGATTAAAGGGTTGCTGCTCATATCGACCGGTCGGTGGTACTTCATAACCCTTCGGCGAATTCGGGGATTGAAACAAATCAGGTTCGGTCTGGCCTACGGCATTCTCGGGAATGCCATCATCCATTAGCTCCTCGGGCTCTTCTTCAGAATCCTCACTCTCGTCACTACTAATGCTAAAATTGTCCACCTCGCTTTCATCATTGTCGTTTTCCGGCCCTATTTTGTCTTCTAGAGCGATCCATCCATTATCATTGTCCGGCGGGTTCGGAGGAAACGGTCCCCCTTCGTGACCTACGACGTAATCGTTTCCATTATCATTAGGCGGTACCTCGGCCATTCCTGCAATAACAGCGAATTTCGGAGGGTACATAAGTAATTATACAATAGTTATAAATACATGCATGCAAATGCAATGCAAAGGTGGTACATATGCCCGAAATGTAATAATATGATGCTCATGCATGATTAATACAAAAATTACGATGTCGGATATTTCACGTAAAATTCAACGTCTACATATAGTAATCTCCATACTTACGTAATAATTACCCACATATACACTTTACTCAAAAGTATACGTCAAATGCCATAAATACAACAATAAATCTTACCGGAGCCATGCAGGATAGTTGTGTGTGCTTGGACCATTTCTTACGACACCAAAAGTTATAGTTTAGGATTTTCAAAAAAAACGACCTAGTTCTCTATAACTCGTGGCTCTGATTACCAATCTGTAACACCCCCACAATTGCTATGCGCAGCGGAACTACAACAATGGGTGCTACACAGTATTCATTGCACACAAGATATATCAAACGACGCTAAAAAGACGTCAACTTAAAACTTGAAATTAAAAATTGTTAGATGATACATGTCCACGGTTTTTCCAACCCCAATTTGGTACAACAGAGTTTAGTGTTTTCGGTCCCCATGAATCTCAACCCAAGAATTTCAGTTTTACAACAACATAACATTAAAACTTTAAAATGTTTAAGTAGAAAAAGGAGGAAAAACAAGCGGACTCCAAGCCATACACACAACATCCATCCCATGCATGCTCCATTCTACACTTCAGCGGTTACCTGAAACACATGCCAAAAATTTGGTCAACGAAAACGTTGAGTGTAATTCATAGGTTTTTCAATCCATTTGAACGTATATAAAATAAAAACCATTCGTGATCATTTATAGACTTGTCGATCAAACAATCTATAATCAGGATACTGACAATTGTGTTTAAGCTCATGACACTAATCCGTTAACTCAATCACCCGCGTAATAAATACCGGCGTGATTCAGATGAAACCAGTGCCCCTTCTAAAGGCATCAGTTGCAATTATACCTTATTTCTCATACAAAATAATCTACCGCAGAACTTACTCAACGTACAGCTTCTCGGCTAGCATTGGGTCGTTAACCCCGTAGTACTACAAATTGCATAAGCGGCTATTTCCCCCTACTCGAGGGCAGGACAATAGTTAATAGTTCATGATTTTAGGGACTTTTGCAACTTTGGTACTCAACACAATTTCTAAGGCAACTTTCGGGTCTAACAATCATTCATGATATACGTTCCTTTTAAAAACTAGCATGCATTTCCCTCGCGGGTAAAACAATTTGAAATAAACATAAGCGGGGCTATAAATTCACACCTTAGATATTAAGTAGTCGGTAGTTCGAGGGATGATCACTGACGATGTTACGGATGCCCGGTTAAATCAACACCTATCACAAATAACGCGTAATGAGTAATCTCATTTTAAATACTTCACGGTACTGTATAAAATACATATATACTAGTCACTTAGGACAATTATAACTCACGCCAAAAACAAAACAACAAGCGTTACTCATTTTACTCCATTCGTTCTCATTATCTACGCTATCCATTTTTATCCATTCTCGCCGGTACTTGCCGAAAGTACGGGCTGTTTTACCATATTTAACCATACTTATAAAATTTGACAAAATTCTCAAAAATCCTATAAGACCTGTAGATAACATGTTTTTAAGCCCAATAAAAGTTTTTACTTTTACGACCCGTTACGCAACGCTTTTCCAAAACTACATTTTACGGGCTGAAATTGTACTTCGACCAATTTTGACCTCTTTGACCTATATGAAAAGTACCTTTGACTTATTTGACTCCTAAGTCAACTTATAGACTCATTTACACAGGTTTGGGACCAAATTTTGACCCTTGACCATTTACCAATTCATACTTGTGACCCTCGGGATTTGACTAAAACTTTACATAAATTCGGATTATGAAAGTCCTCGTCTCCCGGTACTCGATCTTTAAAACCTCATAACTTTTAGCTCGTTTTGAGTCACGGGCTCTACCTTATACCAAATTAAAGACAAAAAGACCCTCTACAACTACATTTTGTTTTCAAGACCTGGAAGAAAAATCATTTTTATGAAATGACCTCAAAGTTTCTGCCTAAATTTGGCTACTCCAAAATCACGTTTAAACTCGATTCCAAACCTTCTAACCACCACTAGGCATCATCCTAAGCCTCCCTAAACATATCCAAACACAAGATTTCAGTCCTACCCCTATTGATCAACCAATCTCAAAATCAAAAATCAAAGAAATCAAACATGCAATCACCTAAACCTCCTTAAATCATCATTAAACACTAAACCAAACACAAGGAAAAGCTCAAAATCCATCAACCACCATGGCTCCCCAAACACCCCTTGTGCCGTGGGGTTTGGGTGTCCCAATCACCACAACCAAATTGATTTTGGTGGGTTTTCTTGGTGATTATGCTTCCATTACACATAAATTTAACATGCATTACAACAATTAGCCTCAAAAACGAATTTGGATCATCTTAAAAATTTTTGGAAAATTTACTTGAATGCATGTGGGATTTAAGTACATAGAAATGTAGGGAATGTAAAGATTAGATGTGGTCTAACCTTAATTTTAATGAAAATGAAGTGAAAAAATTTTTTTGATGGTGTTCTTGGTGGTTTGGGGGTTAGCCGTCGGCTATGGGGCAAAGAGAGAGAGAGTTGGATTTTGTTTTGGTGAAATGTAACTATGTGTTTGTGTTTGTGTCATTTTGGGGCTTTTTGGTGTATTGGGAGGGACCAAATGGTAAATAAAGGTTTCTTTTGGCCTTAAGTTAAAAACGCCACTAAAACTTTACGGTTTCGACTCACTAGTCAATTTTGAAAATTTTACGGGAGTCGGAAATCATCCCGAACACTCCAAAATATTTTTGGGATACTTTAAATGTACTCGGAAGGCTATAAAACTCACCCGACTCAACTTAACACGAACCGTAAATAAAATTCTCGAAAAATTACATTATCGATAAATCGTCAATAATTATATAAAATTGGGCATCCCTCGGGATCGTAATCGTCATCGTCCTTCTTGAATCGTCAATCGTAAAAATTATAACCTCGAACATCGGCTTTAACCAAAATACTTATAAATATAGAAATTAAAATTTATTAAAAATTTCAAAAATTAGCGTAATTTAGGGTACCGTTAATGACCTTGGTTCTAGGGTGTCACAATCGCGAGGAAGTAATTTTGATTCACTAAGACCATATCACAAGCAATGTGTGAAAAATGAAAGCATATTTGTTATATTGTGATTGGATGACTGATTACATAAAATGATCATGAAACAAAACATGAACTTACACATAATGACCATAAAATGAAACATAAATGCATTATAAAGCAGAAGCTATATCACGACCATCTTCATTTGATACATATTGCAGAAGAAATCAAAGATTTACATCTGATTGTTGCAGATCAGAATGTACTATACTCTAATACCCTCAAATTTCAATTGATTGTATAGATCCTTTGCGTGTCCGTTATTTTGAGCGAAAAGCGTCATTGGTGGATTCCAGCAAAGAAAGAACTATGCAAAAGTACAAATATATCAATGGGTCCAAGATCAAAACTTGCTTCTTTGTAGGTGCACAAGATGAAACCAAAATACCCATCAAACAACACAGTGAGATGTTCGTCACTTGTTCCATACTTTATGTGTTCGTCACTCGTTCCATACTTAAATTATATAAAGGACAGTAAAACAAATAGGATAAGCAAATATCTGGTTTGTAAACCAAAAGCTAAGAATGTCTTGCCTGTAAATCTTGGATTTCACGCGTCATATTATTGTATATATACGCCAGCCAGCCAGTCATAGAAATACTGCATACCTTCATATAGAGTCTGAATGCTAATATTCTCAAATTTTGGATCCTTTAATGCTTCCTGCACCGATCATGTGCTGCTGCCTGTATAAAAAGACATTATACCTTTTAAAAAGACATTAAACTACGCAAATTTTCAATTTTCTCCTTTACATTTCACTACATAATCAAGGGTGTAAGCGAAGCTCCAGTTGCAAACGGCCTTCGTGGTCGAACCGTTGTACAAACTGATGGTCAGCTCAAAACCTGTAGAGATGTTGCCATTGCTGCTATTCTTGGGGATGAAGAGTTTGGTTTCAGTACTGCATCTCTTATCACCCTTGGTTTCACGTTCTTATATCTCCCCCATATATCTTAAATCAATTAAAAAACGTGTCATATGAATATGAAAAGGATTAAAAAGGTTATTACAAGTCAATGTCATACACATAGATCAGACTCTAGGTTAGACTACTTGACTTATATAATCTGTTTTGGCGAGCCAGCTTGTTGGAAAAAATATGTGTACATGATTTTAGGTGTGTTGAATAATCAATGAAAGTTGAGTATGAACCTTTACATGCTGTGTATTTTGGTACTATCTGCAATGGCTTGTCAAGTCTTCCCGGCTGCCATTCCGTCAAACCGTGAACGCCTTTCTTGATATCTAATTGAACTTTCACTCAGCTTCCCTATTTGGCAAACATAATCGAACTATGTCAGAGTCTATTACACAGAATACAAAAGAATAATGATTATTTAAAGTTGACTGACACCCTTAGGAAAACGATGGATGTGCTGAATGTACGTCTGGAAAAACAATGAATTACACGAAAACATCACAACAAACGCGTTGAAACTTTAGTTAAAGTAAAGAAACAAAAAAAAACTCTTTTGGCCTTCACTGCCCATTTAGACCATTTTCTTTTATTGCCTCGAGTCTATGCCAAGAATAATGGTACTGAATTCAACTTATTTTGCAAGGGGTGCCCGATCCATTGCAAAAGCTTGTGGAGGGTGCTGATATTAGGATTTATTGAGAAGGTGATGTTAATAAGGATTTTTTTGGTGGAAAAAAATAAACTATTGCAAAAGCTTGTGGAGACTGATATTAGGGTTTATAGAGAAGATGAAGTTATTAAGGATTGTATTCCAGCGATGGCTTGATATAATATAATATGTTTGGATGTATATCTTTTTCAAGAATTTATTAACATTGTTTTGGATAGAAAATCATCAAAAATAATCTGGCTTAGTGGTAAACCTGACTACTTCTTAACCAGAGGTCACAAGGTCAAATCTTGTGCTTGACATTTTTATAAAATAATTTCCAAAAATGCTATTAAAAACGCGATTTACAAAACTGCGTTTCCAAAACGCGATTTCCATAAAACTGCGATTTCAAACGGAAAATTCGTGGAATTTGGAGATTTTCTAGGGAATACTCAAATACTATTGGCTAAAAGATGTGACTGGGATATGACTGGGATTGAAACTGTGGTTTCAAATCATAATTATACCTATATATATAATATATATATATATATATATATATATATATATATATATATATATATATATATATATATATATCTATATATATATATATATATATATATATATATATATATATATATATATATATATATATATATATATATATATATATATATATATATACTAGTGGCAAAACCCGTCCGATGGACGGGTATAACTTATGAGTGTCGTTTTACTTTTTTTTGATTTTATATTTGTTTGTGATGTTTTATTCACATGTATGACTATTGATTTTTTTTACATTTTTAATAAATATTTGTCTTTTAATTTGGTTTTTAGTTTAGTTGATTTTTAATACATTATTCGTTGTTATTTTTTTTAAACATAACATTATTTTTTTTCAAGCATGACTATTGTTTTATTCAATGTTTTGATTAGAATACCTTAAATATGAAATGCGCATGTAGTGGCTAAGCTCGTTCGATGAACGAGCATAACTTATAACAATTGTTTAGATCATCTAACTTACTCAATTCGTAGACTTCGTCCACTTTTGTTAAGGTGGTCATCTTTCACCATTTAAAAATAATTAGTTTATGCAGATTTAACATATCCTTGGTTGGCTATAAACTCAGGTTAAAAGATCTGTTATCGTTGAGGATATAGAGGAAAATTTTGATGTAGGCTCTCGTTTTTGTATAGACTCAATCAACCAATCATAGTCATCCATATCATATATGATTTTTTAGAAAAAAAGTTCGTCGAATGTATATACATGTGTCCCTCGATAGAAAAATGATTTAAATTTCGTTGTAATGATTTTTTTGTCACATTCCAATTTATCGTTCGTTAGATATTCAATTTTCAAGAAAAAAGTGGCAAGTTGATTTAAATAAATGTGATTGGTTGATGTGGTATATGCTAAAAAATGGATATACATTGATCTCAGCTCGAGGATATAATTGACAACAATTCGAAAACTATTGCAAATGTTTTTGAAGAGGCAAATCTTCTGAAGATGGCACGTAGTTCTCTTCCTGTAAGTTAGTAGGCTGAGGCAAATTATAGCATTTTAAGTGCGGAAAAGGTTGATTTAGTGTCTCTGGTTTTGAAATGATTGAGCTTGTTACATTAGCCTCACATATATTAAGAAACTCCATATCCTGAAGAATTTATCTAATTTATTTTAGTTTTTTTAATGCGTGTTTATGCATTTTAACACATTGTAGATAAATATTAATTGTGTTTCGTTGTTTGTTTAACCTCTATGCTGAAGCAACCAAGTTTTTTTTTTATAAGTGTGCGGTTAATATGTGTTGGTCGATCGAGATGAGATCAGGGCGGAGCGAGAGTATAAAACCATAAGGTGAACAAAATTTTTAATATAAATATTTATATAACACATAATTTTTTATCGGGTTCATTTTGTCGAAATTAGGATTTTTAACAAATATATACACTACGCGATAAAATTTAATCGGGTTCCCGTGCATCCCTGAGAATTCCTCTAGCTCCACCCCTGGTTGAGATTAATGTACATCTTTTTTAGCATATATCACATCAACTAATCACAATAATTCAAACCAAATTTTTTATATTTTTAAAAAAGTTAAATATCTCACAAACGGTAAATCGTTAAGTGACAAAAAATATATCATTACAAATTCTTTTGCCCGATATGATTTTCTAAGGAAAAAAGTTAATCGAAAGTATATACTTGTGACACTCGATGGAAAGATGAATTAATTCTCGTCCCGATAGTACGTTTCGATTTAGGTAACAATTAACGGTTTGTGAGATATTTAATTTTTTTAAAAATATTTTTTTTGTTAGAAAGGTGGTTGTGATTGGTTGATTTGTCTTGCTAAAAAGGCAACTTTTCCCGATGTATTCTTTAAGAAAACATGCTGTAAAAGGCATCTTGCACCGCACAAATGACAGTTTAGATATTCACTTAACTCAAATACACACAAATTTGTTTATACAAAAGCCTCAATTCAATGCCTCTAAGGTTAGAAACCTAAATTCATGGTTAAGGAAAACGTTAGTAGATTCTTATAGATAGAATCAAATATAAGTATCCAAGTATCATTAAGTTAACAATAAGAAACAAAAAAAATAACAACTCATTTACTAAAACTACTAAACCAACAACTCATTTACTAAAACTATGTATCTGGTGCTCATCACCAAATTTAAGAACTCATTTACAATGCGACATCAAGTGATATTTTAGCAATTTACAAAGAGAAGAATATCAACAATGATAAGCTGCATAAGCACTTATCAGATTGCTGCCACACTTCTCCCCACCAATTTCAGCGGTCATTTTGCCTTGTTCTACTTTTTCATCTAATTGAATCTCTTTAGACTATTTCTTCAACGGATTTTTGCGTCTCATCTTGCTTCTTTTTGGTATCCTCTCATCCTTCCTTTTTCTTTCTCAACTTTTGTAGCCCGTTTTCTCTCTTTTCTACTGACGAAGTAACAAATAGTAGTCTATAATGTTAGAAGATTTGCAAGGTCCACTGGCATATCTCTCCTAAAATAAACCAAATTATATATTAAACTCACGATGACAGACTCAGAGAATAAGATATACTTGCTATTTCGTAGGTGAGTGCCAAAGAAACATAGCTAATATGATCATGACTTCATATGATGCACATGTCTAGACATTACCCCTCTTGGACTTTGTACAAATAATATTTATGCTAAAGCACCATAAGACATTCAGCCTATGGTATCGGGTGACCCTTTAACCAAAGGGTGTGGGTTAAAATCTGAAATGAGACATTGGTGGCGTGTCAAGGTTTGTGTGTGTCTTTGCCTTCTGGAGCAAAAAGAATAAGAAAAAAAAACTTTTCAGCAAAAGCATTATGAAATGCAAATATTTAATATCTTCAAGACATAAAAACACCTTCATATTTTCCATGACCTGTAGATATTATTAGTTGTTTATTATATTCAGAGAAGAAAGAGCTTCAACCAACTGAGCTAGCTTAGTTGGCCACCAAGGGTAACCTTGGAGAGGTTTTCTTAGAGAGGTCTCGAGTTCGAGTCTCACCAAGAACCTTCAAGGGCTCGAATTAAGAAGCACGAGTGGGGTTTATCCCCTAAGGAGAAGGTTCGAGGCTTGCATACTGCCCAATTGGATGTCACTATAAGCTCGAATCACTAACTACTAACTCGTCGTTCAAAAAAAAGAGCTTCAAATGCATGCAGTTCAGTTGTAATAATACATACCATGTGATGATTATTAATTTTCTATTATAAAATTTTAGTTACGATTATATGCCATTTGCAGTAAATTTAGATGCTCTTATCCAAATCCTTTACGCACACATCTTGTTATACTCCAATTTTTTATTTTCGAGATCTTCTTCATGAAAGCTAAATGATCAGCAGTACTTGACACATCCAACCGCAAACGCTGAAAAACAACATTTCTATATTAGAACCATGATTCTAATTATGCGAATCTATGATAAAAAAAAATTAATGATGGCAATTTTTACTTATGAATGGTTTGTGTTTTATCTAAAATGGGTCTAGTTGGCTCAGAAACACCCAAAGTATATTCTTGATGCACAATACATTATTTGTCGTTTTTCTTTGAAGGTTTCAATATATATAAATAATATTATTACCCAGCTCATAATGAAAGTATTATCTTGACTTGTTGCCCAACTTATCCATCTTGTCACCTCAAAAAGATTACATGGTAAACTTCAGTGGTGGAGTATGCCTATTGATGCTTAATCAGAACCATTGGAAAGTCAAAACAATCTCAGACATATATTAGAAAGGTAGCAACATATTCGTTGTAATTTCTACAAAAAGTCAAGATATGAGAAAGGTAGATAAACCAATCTCAACTATATATATCATCCGTATATGGTGGTTACAAATGGTTAAACCAAAATATCATTTGTAGGAGTTTGGTTCAGACATGTGGACATTTACAATGAAATACTACTTACCTTTCAGGTCGACATAAGCAACCTACGTCCCGTTACATCTTTTATGGCAAACGGTCGCCCCTGTCAATGAAGTGTGTCGCATAGAATAATTTAATCATGTATGGCTTATTCAATGATTATGTACTAACGAAGCTTTGATGATGTTTCTAAATGGACCCAAATCATCTTCAAGCACTTGGTCCTGGAATAGAAAAAATGTAACTGTCATGCCCGAGCAACATCACGTGCATCTGTAATAGAACTGTTAGTTAATCTATATTAGAACTGTATATATAATTACTCTCTTAAGAATTAAATAGTAGATTTATATCAGGTCAAAACAAAATGATATGAAAATCAAGTATTGCAAAAAGATTAAAAATAGCCACTTAAAGGCAGAACCCTGTGCATAGGCAATGCAACAATAAAAGTGCCAAAACCAAGTGTGAATCTATGGTAAGGCATCAACTTCATATACTCATCGTATATAATATTTCATATTGGTAATGTACTTATGCCAAGATAATTATCATCTTTAAACATTTTTATAATATTTAGTTTATCAAGTTCCTCTTCATTAGTTGGAAAACGTCCTCCCTTTCATTGATCAGTAAGCAATAGCAACACAACGCAGACTTCTAGCAGCCACTGTCTCGATAGCATTTTTTAGACATTCCACCTGTACAAATTATATTGTTGATAAAGTTAGAAATATAAATTGTTACAAAATTTGTCAAGAAGGGTAACATATTACATGCATTGCCAAATTTACCAAAGTATGGTATGCACAAATTTCTCGCTCTAAAGTTTGATATGAAGAAAAAAGGATTATAAAATTCAATTTATAACAAAGTATGTAAAAAAATTATAATTTTTGTAATTCATTTTTGGTTCCTTTTTGTCAAATTTGAACCTTCACTCCTTTATTGGTCAAAACCATATATTTGCTGCTTATTTACTCACAAATGGAATCTAAGTTACCTATAAGCGAGAAAATAGCAGATACCCCACTGCAGTTACCATTGTTATTCGTGTACTTGGATCATGAGTTCTTAGGGGTGGGCCCATTTTTCAAATATGCGATTACAGTTCTGTGTCCATCTATTTTTGTTGCACACTAAGGTCAAAAAATTCAGTCTTTGCTTGGAAAGTTTATAGTTTTGCATGAGCCAAATATCTGTTACCTGGGTCGGAGAATATGACTCGAATGTTGATCGTTATTGATGTTCATGAGATAATTAAAAGATAACAAACGACCAGTTTACCAAACAACATTACTGAAAGAAAGAATATGCATTAGCGAACAGGTCAAAGCTTAATAGAGAAACGCATTATACCTAAAAGATGCCTTGTGAAATATAAAAAGCCGCATCAGAAGTTTGTAGCATAGTTGGAAAAGTTCCCAGCTGCTGGTCAGAGGCAATAGCTTCATCAAGTGGGCTAAAATAATCACAACTGCAGTAAATAGGCGAATGTGATGCTACAACCAGCATATAAGGTATAAATTAATTCTCTTCGTCTTACTGTTTCATTCTTAGCTAGTTCCTGGATTAACCACCTAATCAGTTGGTATGAGTATATATGAAAGTTTTGTTTTTCTTATAGTATGAGTTACCTCAGGTATAGCTAACTCTAATGAGATTAGAACAAATGATCCCTTCATTGGTGTTAATAAGACATTGTATTTCATAAATTTGTGGAACCGAACTCAACTATACAAAGTAATTATAACACTATAACTAAACACCCTATGAGGGTGTTTGCATGAGATAATTTGACTACTATTAGACTTGGAAAAGTTGACAAGCCCACATTTTCTTAGCTTATCACCTTAAGCTTACAAATTTCAATAAACCATATGATCGATATAAGCCGAAAATGTGAGCTTATTGGCTTTTCTGTTTTCCATTAAGCTGATACGCTGATGTAGTTGTTTCTCTAGGTATTTGTGTCTACTTTAAGAAGTGGTTGGAGTTATGATCGGTTGCTGCAGCATAGAGATATTGCTCTATGTTTGTTTTTTATATACATAAAGATAATTAATACTTTAGTGTAGATCAACCTGTTTAACAATGCTTTTTTTAAGCTTACATCTAAAAGATCAATGTACTCAATATGAACAACGTATCTAGATCAATCAAACAAATAAAAAAAATAAAAATTCTATTAAACCCCCAATAAGAGAAATTAATCAATTTTTCATATTAAGAATTCACATACCTGGTTCTCAGTAAGTCAGTATATTGAAAAATCGAGTTCCAATTATAGATAATACCTAAAAATAAAGAGACACACAAGCGGATAATAGTTTTTGATGTTGGGGGATGAGCAACGGCGGGATATGAGGATAGTTAATGGGAGTGGTTATGGATAATCTGTATTTTTAAACGCTGATTGACCTATAATCTTGTCTTCTAAATGTAGAAATTCCATGATAGTAATGTAAATGTAGAAAATCATCAGTCTTCATTCATCAGTCTCCATTTGACCCATCTTCCTTTTAGATTAGCTTTTTAATCAAATCGTATTAGATAAAACACAACCCAAACCAACCCATTCATAAAAACAGAAAGCTATGACACTCCACAAAGCTCATCCAAACTCGTCCCAAATCAACTTTGATTACGTTAATACTTGTCTTCTTAAATTAGAGTTGGAAGGCGAGATTTTTTCCTCAATGTTTGATCAAAATGTCCATTCAAAAAAAATGTTTGATCAAAATGCACCTTTAATCGTATTGTGGTCAATAGTGAGCTTTATCCATAATGCTAGATATACTATTATCATCTTGTCAAATCAAAAACCTCTTATATTCAGATATGTTCCTATTTCATATATACAAATATGTTTCAAAGTCAAGAACCAAAGAGAAAAGATAAAAAGAATTGCGATTTCTTTCTGGTATCAGTCAAGAATAACATACCAAGTGACTACAGCATTTTGTCACACTTATCAAGGATAAATGCTCACATTCTTCAATCCAAGGTCTTTATCCCTAGCAAGAGCTAATACTCTTCCATGTGAGGTGTTCCTACAACAATATGAGGACATTCGATCTTCGGTAGTTCCTTATGGATCTTCATGTTGACGCCTCCATAGAAGACAACAACCTTGAGATCAAGCAATTACCTACTGAACCTTTCAAACTCATTGCAGATCTGTATGAACAGAAACACGGCAAAGCAGTACACTAAACATCACAGGCTTCATAAAATCAGCATATAAATTACCTAAGTACAATGAAAAATCGAGGTCCATACTTAACTTTCGGTACATACATAATACCTAAAAAAAGAAACACAATTTCATGATTATTATTTTGAGAATAAGATACGTAGATCTTTTTTTACGTTAGTGCTTTCAGAAGAATAGACGAATTAGCAATAATTATCAAACGGGATTATAAGTAATGGATTAGCAATAATTAAAATAATATCAATTTACAATCAAATTGAATGACATGTAATACCTAATTTCCACTTTTTTCATAGATCTCGATCAAATTAAGCTAAAAACCATAAATCCAAACAATTAACATGAATTTATAAAAATAATCAAAATCAAAAAGTGATCAGTTCATTAATATTATATAGATCAAAAAGTGTAGAAAACGTTACCTTGTGATGAGGAGATTGATGTTATCTTAAATCACAATTACTTGATGTAGTAATATTAATCGAATCAGTTCAAATATTAGGGTTTATGACAATTAGGCTTTTAATCTGAAGATACGTGAAGATACTTGTAAACCAAAGACGAATGATTTTAGGGTTTATGAAAAATAGGTTTTTGAAGATATGTGACTAAAAAAGAATGATTTTTGGGTTTTGTGAAAATATATTAGATATATACGGTATTCATCTAGATATGTGAAGATATATATTTTGTTTTGAAATAGTAATCACAACTTGTGGCTTAGTCTAGTGGTTGAGGTTGTTTGTTAGTGAATTAGTAGACCCAAGTTCGAATCCTGCACGAGACACATTTTTTAGAAAAATTATGATATTCATGAATTTGCATAACATGGCAGGTGATGATGTGGATTAATGGAGTGCTTATGTGGCATTTCCCTCCTCTTATATATAATATATATATATATATATATATATATATATATATATATATATATATATATATATATATATATATATATATATATATATATATATATATATATATATATATATATATATATATATATATATATATATATATATATATATATATATATATATATATATATATATATATATATATATATATATATATACATAGCGAAGTACTTACGCCGGCGACAAGATGCCATAATGTTCTTCTACCAAGTGTAGGGTAGAGCACTACAACCAAATTACTCTCTAAGGCATGCGTTTGAGGGTTCTTGATTCTCAGATTCTTTGCCAGTGCTTAAAGAAGATCTGTAGCAATGCCTTCCAGGTAAGACCTTTTGATAATCCGGTTTCTTAGCATTTTGGTTTGTTTAGAGTATTTCCACTGGAAAAGCCATATAATTTTAATAAACCAGCCCATCCTTATAATTCTTATACAGTATGGCCTAATACCTAGCGACCTTTGGACTGGGGTCTAGGTGGTGGACCTGATTTATTGTTGATGATGGAGATGATGCTACTTTGTTGATCTATGAAGGTGTGAAAGTTGAGGAAGATCTTGCAAAGACCGAAAAGGTGCCAAACCCAAGCTCAACTGATAATGCTGAATTTTAGATTGTTTTGAGCATTATCAAGGAAGGTTTATCTGTCGACCCTCTTAGGTACCACAAGATGAAGGAGCGATTGGTTGGTGTGAGTGAGGAGACTACTACTGGATTTAAGAGGTTGTTCTAGATGCAAGCTAATGGTACTTTGTTGTTCACATATTTCTAACAGCTTGAATTTGTATACCTTTTTTTTCTTCATGATTTGTTCCCACGAAAGTTCTTTTCTCGATATATTTTTTAACAATTCAGGTTTGTTGCACACTTTATCGATAGTATGAGTTTGATATGCCATAATTTGACATTTACCACCTGGTTATAAAAAAATAACTCACTTTCTTTGTGCTATATGAACAGCCCGCTGATGCTCAAAAATGTAATGATGATAGCATTCGGTAAGGAACCTTTTGGTAATAGATAACATTATATCATTTAACAATAGAAGCTACCGTTGGACGCAGTCCATGTTACTGCTCCCGTTTTTTCATGTACACCTCTGCCAATCCTTTATTCACCATTCTAAATTTAATATTTTATAGATGTGTCATGCTTTTGGTTCCCCAATAATACGAAGGATGCTTGATACTTTTGTTCCAGATGAGTTTTGCCCAGACCGCATTCCTAAGGCTGTGCTTGGAGCCCGGGATTTAGAGATTAGTTCATATACGCAATGTACTTGCACTGTCTTTTATTGGTTTCTTTTTTAATGTGAATGATGTTTAAAGTAGCAGAAAAACTCGGAATAAAAAAGATGGTGTTATCCATGTGAGTAACATGCTCTGATTAATAATTATATAGCATCATATTTCGTCCCAAAATTTGTGATATAAATTGTTAAATTGCTGACAACCACTAAGTTTAACTTAAAAGTGGATAAAAATTGCCTAAATGTTTTGAGATCTTTACAATGACAATCAGCCTTTGTCTTAGACTTCGGTAGTATAAGAAGAAAACCCTTTTTACAGATTATATGAATCGATATGTTATAGCAAAGATAGAGAAAAACTAAGTCACTCAGAGAATATACTTCTGAATAATCCTTTTGGCATACTATCAATCCAGTAATTCGCATGTCCAGCCAAGAAATATAAACATTGTGCCATTAATTCCATACAGCTTACAAAAGGACTTTTGTTGCTTTTACTAGGATTCATACGAGGGGGAACATTGTGTCATTAGTCTCCCATGTGGAGCAGCTTATGTTGTATATCACTCACCTTCTGCATCATCAATAAGATTCATATTTGGAGATGGTTCAAGCCAAACTGAGTTTACATGCAGTGAATCAATCCAGGAAAAAATTAAACACGAGTGATGATGAACTTGATAAATTGAGTTCACCCTTGAGTTCTATCATTGGCACTTCTCATGGATCACCTGCCCACGTATACAAATCTTAAGATCTCAGGTTGATTAATGTTGTAAATTAATCCTCCAAGTTTGGAACTTCCTCAATATCATCCTATCATTTAAGAAATTTGATCTTAAATATTCCATATTGTATACAATCTAGGAGACTGGGATACATCTGTCAAGAAAAAGGAAAATTATAGTGAGAAAGAAAAGGCTAACCGAGAATAATACCTCAAAGTGGGACCCATCATTTAAATTACTGGATGATGAGCTCTCTGCTGGTGATCCAACATCCTTGAGCCCGTTTAGCTGCATAATACTGACATTCATATGTTCGGCATTTGAACTTTCATCATAATCCTGGATCTGCACTCAAGCAAGCACAATATGAAGGTAAAATAACTACTATACCAGATAAACATTATTCAAGAATGCATACAAGAGCGGCCTAATTCTTCAAATCCTCCAGATTAAAATTTGAACATGAGATATCACTATAAAGGTAAAACAACTACTATTCTTGATGCATGTTACAAGACATCACTATATCAGGACACTGACTGAATAAAGATCAGATATAACATAAAGACACCTAAACCAACATTTTTATACTAAACAATATTAATTGCAGCCTTTCACTCTGACCTATAGGGAAGAGACCTATAGACTGCCTTCTAATATATTTTTATAAATTTGCTTACGATATGTTGAAATTGTAGAAATATGTTTTTGATGCTCTTTACAAGATTGTTGATCTACCTATCTTGGGTGCCCACAAGATAAAGGTTATTTTACTTGGACCCTCACATTTTTATCCTTCGATTTAGTCCCTATACAGGACAGGTCGCCTCAAGTGCGCCTTTGCCTTTACCGACTCCCAGGCATTACATGTTTTGCTTGAACTCGATTTTACTTTTTACCGAACATACCCATTGTGTCATGATTATGTAGAACGATTGATATACTGAATATGTACGCTTAAACGATTTACATATCCATTGGGTTTCATGCTCTAGAAAAGAAAGGAATCCCCCATTTTTGGTGTAACTGATAACCCTTTTTGCTAGACTTAGATAGTTCATTCTACTATGTACAACACTGATGCTCAGCTTTGTAAAAGGGAAAACCGTCTGACCACCTTTTTCACCATCTGACATTTCAATGACAAGATAAGTAAAACAATCATATGAGATAAAGAAAATACATGAACTCAAATACCCATGGAATAAGCATGACTTACAGTTACATCAGAACTGTAACCATACGTTGACCCCATTTTTTATGCGCGATTTATCGATAAAGTAGTCCGTGTAAATATCAAACTTTTGTCCTGCACCATTTTGGGTTAAAAAATATCAGTAAAAGTGCTCTGAGAAGTAGAGAAATGGAGTTTCAAAACACACCATTGTCCCAATTAAGTTAATAAAAGGTTGATAATGTATTTGGGGTTCTGTATTCTCAATTACACATAGGTAGTAATTTACATATAAAAAAAGTAAAGACGAAATGTCACGCACTGATAGAAACTTTAAAGGAAGTTCCTTCACTACGGACTATTAACTTTTCCTGCTACAAGATTAATTTTTATTTTTTGGAACAACACTATAAGACTAATGACACAACATAATGTGAGACACTGCCACAAAACTGACCTCTGGCTCGCACGTATTATACACAAATATTATAATTCATCAGAACTACCATCAAATATGAAATTAAAGCCTAATGAATGATACTTCGTCAGAATCCAATAGAAAGCTTGATATATGAACAAGTACTCTCAAAGCAGGAGAGTATTAATTCATGCTAATAAGTATTATATCACATATCCATACATCACAACTACTAATTCTCCACAACTAAAAAAATTCAGTTACTCACAAATATGAACATTTTTGCATTCTACTTAGTTTGGATAAAAACAAAAAAAGAGACTAACAAACTTAGTGGCCTATAAAAAGTAAGGAAAGGTTAAAAGATAGGGAATACAAAAGCTATTATGTTAACGGACCTTTAATTGCCAATGCATAGGATAAAGTAAAACAGAACATTGCAGGGGGGAGTTTCACTATATTTATGACAAAAAAACAAATAACCACGAAGCATACCAGCTATATGTAAGTCCTAGTTTCAGCAACAGCCTAAGTTTCTTCTTCAACTAAGGACTTACTTTAGCGTTCTTTCATTCCACAATTGTCCGCATACAAGTTTAGTGCAAGAGAAACATCAAATTTTAATTATCAGGCTAAAGATCGTGGGATGACACAAGAGTTAAAGTGCACGCCTTTTAGAAAGTTAACGTGTTTAAGACAGAACATTGCAGGAGGGTGTTCAACTTTTTTGTGACTTTCTTTGCTTCAGCTTCTTTCTTCACATCCCGGTCTACTTAGTTAACTTGACTTCCAGGTTCCGACATACTTAATTTTTAAAATCTCCACTATTTCATCTTTCTAGACATAAAAAACAATACGTAATAATTAAATGACACATAAAGTTAAACATGCGCCAAATCTTCAAAAAGAACTAAATTAAAAAACACTGCAGAAATAATAAGTTTTAAATTATTTGAAATTCAAACCTGGGATTCCTCTTTCATCTTGTCGCTACCACCAACATCATATATCCGATTACTGCCTACTGTCTACTCTCATATAGACTGAAAATAGTAAAACAAAACTCACACTAAGCAACGTCACTCCGTTATTTAAAGGTAAAAGTATGTAATAGCCTGGGACTGATGTCTCCCTCATTGTCTTTGTGTTACATCTGGTCTAGCAAAACAATCCTCGATCCAGATGATGTAGGAAGAGGCGGAGCCACATGGGGGGAACAGGAGGCACGTGAAACCCACCGGCAAAAACTTTAGTGCAAAAAATTTGAATTTTTGAGATATTTTCTTAATGTGACCAGCCTAAAAAGTATCTGCCTTATCGAAATTGGAAGCCAAAATCGATTTCTAAAGAGTTTATAGTGTGGGGAAGTTTTTTTTATGTTGAACTGGAAGTGGTAAAGAAGACTGAGCCAGCGGAGAAGAAGATGTGCAGTGTATAGATAATGTAAAATATCGAAAGGAAAAAGTGATGGTACTTTTGTCTTATTAATTAATGTAGTCACGTGGGTGTAAAGTGTAAACAAAAATCAATGTGTTCTTTTATTGATATTTTATACATTTTAACTTCCTACCTACTCCGTATTATTTATGTACTCCCTCCATCTCATAGTAACCGTTCAATATATTATTTTTTAACGTCCTAAATTAATAATCAAGTCCAAAAATAAGTAAGAAGTATATATTAATTTTATTATATTTGTAACACCCCCAAATATACATAATTCAATACAGCGGAAGACTCGTTGGTGTTACGGGATAACACATTACTCACATCATAGACAACGCTTAAAAATCGCGTCGTTTATAATAAAGCATTTCCATTCATAAATATAAAATTTACATAGGTCCCAAGTCATTGTATTTCATACATGTTTTACAAAGCATTTGAATGGAAATTATTATTTAAGTGCGGGCCATGAATTCTTGTTGTCTTCCCGGGAATTACCTTCAAGTACCTGAGATAAAACATGTTAAAAGAAAAGGTCAGCGATAACGCCGAGTGAATTCATAGAGTTTAATAAAACCATCAATATATCATCGGTATATAGTTATTACCAAAAATCATTTTGTACAAATCTTTGTAATAGGCCATAAAATAGCCAAAGTCATTTTATACAAATCCTTGTCAAAAATCATCATATAGGCTTTTGCCTTAAAAATCGTTATACGAACCATTGTCGTAAAAACATCATACAATACGTTTTATAACGTTGTATAAAGTTAAACAAAAACCGTTATATGAATATGGTTATATAAAACCAAAACACGAACATAACATTAATAATAAGACCCCGTATTGCTAGTCAGGCAATATATCGTAATTTAATGCGTATAGCAGTATTTCGTTATTTTGGATTATTATAAGCCGCATGACATTGTTACCTTACTACAACAAACAACGGGTAGCTAGCCCGAAACTCAATTTGCCCATCTAAATTAGCGTGTCGCCACAATAATCACGCTTGTGTAAATCTTCTCATACATATATTCGCTTACCAATCAATGTGGCACGACGGGGATCAACCGTCAAGGCGCAAACTGGGGTGATCGTCCCCAAATAGTACTATTATATGCATAAGCGTCTACCAAATCCTGGTAGTTCACAATTCATGCTAATGGGACTTTTAGTGACATAACCTGACTTTAATAATCCATTTCATTTCATCTATCGGGTCATATAATCATTCATCGGTTCATACAATCATTCGGGTCCAAATCAATAACAAACAATCGGGACAAATGGTGTCCTATTTTATCAAAAATAACATGTTATCTCCCTCGCGGGTTTATAAAACATTTCATAAAAACATTTAAAAGAGTGCGAGGCTATGAACTCACGTTGATGTGGGAAAGCGGGTTATCGGCAATTCGGATGTACGGTACGTGCTTCAATCACGGAAACCTAGACAAATAATACTCGTCTTAGACTCTTGTCCAATGACTTTATAAAAATAACAATTATGTATACATATGATGATTTTATATATATGATGATCAAGTGGGTTTATATATTCTCATTTAGTCATTTTAGTGTTATGTGTTGGAAATTTTCAAGACTAGTTACACTAGTTCAACTTGTTTATATTTTGAAGCCCAATGGGCCTATTACAAGCCCAATACTATTCATTAGCCCAATTATACTTTTATTATCAGTATTATACTTTACATGTTGGGCCTAAATGGGTTAAGCCCAATAAGTAAGTTTATAAGTGTTTTACTAACTAGTCGGGTTTATAGTCCAATAAGGCTACTTTGGCCTGTTAATGTCTATATGTTGTAAAGCTCGGGTTTTATCGGTTTTTACTTGTTATATAAGTTCATATATCACTATGTGAGTTTATAAAAGTTTATATTAGACGGGCCCGACCGTCTAAGTTTTATTTGACAAAAACGTTAGTCTTTCGGTTTTAGCGAAAAGACGTAAAACTTAGTATATAGTTTTATAACTTGGAAAAATATTTATACTTGTAATTTATATAACATGTCCTATTTTAATATCAATATATATATACCTCTTTATTTATAATTATTATCAACTAGTGGGTTTTATATATGTATATTTTTTAAATACAAAATTTTGAGTGCTTATATTATATACTATTTATTTTATCAAATCTGTCCTAAATTTTCAATCCACTAAAATCTCCATATCTAGAGTTCTATATAGAGATAGGACCTCAAATTTTATATCACAGAAACTACATGATATGTGCTCCATTTTATTCTTTTATAGCTACTGATGAATCAACTTCTAAATATTTTAATAAATTCGTCCAAAACAGTGTAGGCAGATTTGCACTCTAATCTTGTTTTAATCATATCTCACTCATTTTGATGATTCCATTGCATGGACAACTCTCACATGTGTATAACACCTAATACTTACTTTAAATGGATTCCACTATGCCATTTTATCAGTTTATCATTTGGTTACTTACTGTTTTTATACAGCCAATTATTTTAAGCATGATTTAACCATTTTACATGTGGTATTCCATCTTTTTACCCATGTTTATCAACACCAAATCCCCACATAACATTTTTAATCATCATTCATCATCATATACATATACATAAATAAAGAAAATACAAGATTACATAATCAAAATAACAAGAGGATAGGAAGAAACAATCTCTATACCACCAAAGTGATGAAAAGGTTAAGATTTTGAATGAACAAGGCTTGGTTTTGGTAACCAATCTTATGAAATATCAAGACCACCTTCAAGATTACCAAGGATATGAAGACACCTTCAACAAATCAGCCCTAAACTCCTTCTTGAAAATCAACCCAAAGACCTCCATGAAAACTCCTTTTTATATGTTAAAATCACCTCCAATCTTCATCTTTTTGTGTAGTTATCAAAATATGTTGATTATATCTTTTGTTTATGGTCAAAATTTGATGATTATGATGATATAATGGTGGTGTTGGACGTTTAAGTGGAGAGAGGAAGAGTTGGGAGAGTTTCTTGGTTTGCATGTGTGAGAAATGGTTTATGGTTAGCTTGTTTTGTGGTTAAGTGGTTTTGCATAGCACTAAGGACATGTGTCCTTAGTGTGTATGTAAATTTTACACCACACTTGGTGTGTTGTCTAAGTCTTGGCCACCCATAGTGGGGGTGAGGCAAGTGTAAACTTGTCTCATCTCCACTAATTTACGGGTACTCCTCGATTCTAGTTTCCTCGATTTACGTGCCCTCGAGTCGTTTTACGAAAAACGTTTTTATAAATTATGAATCAACGGCACAAAACGAATCTAATAAAAATTTTCTCATAAAAAACGGAGTTCAAAAACGTAAATACGTAAACCTAGGGTTTCCGGTTTAGTCGTAAAGGACGTTAAATTATGCACGTAAGTCCTAATCTCTGCTCGTAAATTTGTGAGTTTATGAACCAACACAAATTTAAAATCTCAATATAATATTCACGGATAAATTTATTTTCTAAAATGTCGGACTGTCACCAAAACGGTGTATGTAAACGTAAGCACGTAACGTAGAATCCTCCGGTTTAGACGTAGTTGATGCTACTTCAAGATGTAAACCTAAATTTCTTCCCAAAAATAAGTGAGTTCATATTATAACATTAAAATAATGTTTTCAAATAAATAGTGAGAATAAAATATAAACCATAAATTGACGGATTGTCACAACATTTACCCCTAAACAGGATCTTTGTCCTCAAAGATCATCTTATCTTACTACTCGCTTCTTATAGAGTTAAAGCCATGTTAGTCTTATTTAAAGTGATGGTCATATAATATACCGTTGCGAAGCTCGTGAAAAATACTATTCAACAGTGTCGAGAGTTCTTAGTTATTAATGTTTATGTAACGGGAATTAGTCCCGAACACACAAATGAGGAAGGCCTCCTAAACACTTACTACTTAGTATAAAAGGCCTCCTAAGCCTCATTTGTGTGTGTGTTTTCCATTTCATTTGTTTTGTAGAGAGAGAAACGTATGTGTTTCTCTCACTAGGAATTCACAACCTTGTTTTCTCTTTTCCTTCATCTAATCTAATCTTTCTTTTTTGGTTTAATCTTCATCTTTATTTCTTGTTCTTATAAGTCGTGTGTTACAATCCAACAAGTGGTATCATTCGCCAAGGGATTCGTATTTAAGCATTTCGTGTGTTTTTTTATTGTTTTTCACCAAAACATCAAAAAAAAATTTGTGCTTGTTTGTGTTTCTAAGTCGTATACCTTCTTTAAATCTTGGTTTTGGCTAAAACACAAGTTTTTTGGATCAAAAGTTGAGAAATTCCTTGTTTTTCTTCATTCCGAATTTCAAGCAAGTATCACCATCGTAAAGTACAAAGGGTGTGAGGCCTGATCGCAATAACCTTTTGGGTCTACTTTGCGATCACTGCATTTCGATACCTTATTCCGACGTGACATTTCGATCGTGCATTGTGATCTGGGATTCCGACGGGTTTTAAGGAATTTTGAGTCGTTACTCTGTCCAATTTATTTTAGCCATATTGCGATCTAGATATTCCGACGGGTAGACATTACGATCTAGACATTCCGATACAATCAACATTGCGACAGATCAGCATTCCGATCAAAGGACATTCCGATAGAGGGACATTCCGATAGAGGGACATTCCGATAGAGGGACATTCCGATAGAGGGACATTCCGATCGTAGGACATTCCGATCGTAGGACATTCCGATTGAAGCACATTCCGATAGAATTTTCCGATGGGCATTCCGATGGAAATTTTTGTTTGAGTAATTTTTAGTGTTAACCACCATCTAGACTAGTCTCCGCACATACTTTACACGAAGATAAAAAAAAAGAGTTAAAATTTTTAGGTCAAGTAAAATCAAATTTTTTCCCTACTAGCTTTTGGCTATCTCGAACTCAATTTCAAAATTTGGCGATACAAAATTTTTTCAGCTTACCGTTTTGTCGGACTGAGGAATTTATTGTCGGACTGAGAAAAAAAATCAGAAGTTTCGGAATTTCGACAACATCACACGCTTTCTACGAATTGAGATCCTGTTTTTCACACGACTTCTACGATGACGTCTCAACAAGATATCTATGCTGCGGGTACTGAGAATCGTCCACCCATGCTTACCAAGGAGAACTACACTACATGGGCTAGTCGTCTCCTTCGTTATGCAAAATGTAAACCTCTGGGAAAGTTGATTGTCAACTCGATTCAAAAGGGTCCGTATGTTAGAAGAACAATTATTGTGCCTGGCGACCCTACGAATGCTAACCCAGTAGCTGACTCAAGTCATGAGCAAACAGATGAAGAATTAACTGAAGCTGAATCCAAACAACTCGACGCTGATGATCAAGCAATTCAAGTCATTCTTATGGGACTTCCTGAAGATGTTTATGCTGCTGTCGATAGTTGTGAAACCGCACACGAGATGTGTCTTAGGATTCAGAAAATGATGAAGGGCAGTGAAATCGGTTTACAAGAAAAGGAAACTAAGTTGCTTCGTGAATGGGAGAAATTTACGTCTACTGAAGGGGAACAAATTGAACCTTATTATCATCGGTTTTCAACCCTCATGAACCATCTTAGAAGAAACAAACATGAACCTACACAAATTGCTGCCAACATCAAATTTCTTGATAATCTTCCTTCTGAATGGTCACGATATGTCACTCTTGTCAATCAAACCAAGGATCTTCATGTCGTGGACTACACTCAAGTTTATGACTATTTGAAGATGAATCAAGATGAAGCTAACGAAGTTAGGGCAGAAAGATGTGCCAAGACACAAGATCCCATGGCTTTTATGGCAAACTCTCCATCATCTATGTCATATCCCATGGTACCCTACCATCAACCCTCATCAAGTAACTTCCTGCCACAACAACAACAACAACAACAACAACAACAACTCACCGCTTATGGATATACACATCCTGCTGCTATGAATTACTTACAACAACCCATTGCCTGTTTTGATGACATCACCGATCCTACTCATGCTATTAATACTGGTCTTGCCCTACTTGCAAAGGCATTCAAATTCACCATTAACCCCACCAACAACAATCAGAGAATCTCCTCAAACACTAGAAATAGGCAGATTTCTCAACCGTTCATGAATGCGAATCAAGATCGCCAATTGGTAGTTGCTGGAAACACGGGGACTCAGTTTCAACAATATGGTCAGAATGTTGGGCAGACCATTGGCAATGCAGGAAATCAGTATGGTCAAAACCGTGGTCAAAATCCGGGTGTTTCGAATGTGGGTAATCAGAATGGGTTAATAGTTGTGCCAGTGATAACTAGCATTTGGCCAGGTAAAAAGATTCGTTGATGTATGTCTAATCGAATTGATCTGGTTTAACTATGCGACTCAGTCGTTCTTTGGTGAAACAAAAGTTGTGTCGTTGTAGTAGTTAAAATGCAAGACTATTAAAGTAAAAGGCAGGTAAAGTAAATCTAAGTCTAGTTTAAAAATAAATGGCAAGTATTTAAAAGCGTGACGGAAAATTAAAGGCACTAAAAGTAAATAACGCAAACTTAAATCTAACTAAGGCTAACTTAAAACGCGACTAAAACTTAAACTAAGGCAAGACTAAAATAAATCTAAGGCAAGTAATCTTAAAGTGCGACTAAGGAAAAAGGCGGGAAAAATAAAGCTTGAAAATTAAAAACAGAAAGTTAAGAAACTGAAACTTAAAGAACCTGAAAAATAGCTCGTCCAGAATAAACCTTCGTTCAGAATAAACATTCATCCGGAATGTCACCTTCGTTCGGAATGTTCTTCTTCACTCAGAATATTTACCCAAAACCTTGATCCGGAATAAATCCTTTATCCGGAATATGTCACTTATCCGGAATAAAGTCTTGATTCAGAATAATGGTCTTTGATGCGGAATGTTGCTGATCCGGAATAATATTCCGAATAGAACTCCTTGATCCGGAATATGTCACTTATTCCGGATGGAAGCCCTTGATCTGGAATATCTCCTTGATCCGGAATGTTAGGTTGATTCGGAATGTCTGATATTCCGGATGAACCGTTTGATCCGGAATAATAAATTATTCTGAATAAACTAATTGATCCGGAATGTTCTTGCTGATCCGGAATAACTTCCTTGATCCGGAATATTGGATATTCCGGATGAATCACTTTGGATAAACCTTTGATCCGGAATGTTTTGCTGATGCGGAATGTCCTCTTCACACAGCCTTGATCCGGAATGTTTAATATTCTGGATGAACGACTTTGATCCGGAACTTTTTCAACAACAACCTTCACTTGGAATGTCTGGGCTTTGATCCGGAGAGTTTCCTGAGAACAGTAACAGAACAAGCGAAGAACACGCAATACACAGGTATATACGAATCTAACCAAAACTTAATCAAATCAAACAAAAGATTAAATCAAACTAAACAAATAACATCTACTAATCATAAACAAACAATCCAAAACAATCAAAATAACAAAAATAACCACAATAATCAAAACCCTTTTTAATCAAATCAATAAAAATAAGAACATGAACATGAACAAATAAGCATAAAGATTAAAGAAAGGAAGATTGAAGATCGACAATAAAAATAAAGATTGACAAGAATTAAAAGGAAACTTACTTGAAATTAAAGGTATTTAAGGTGCAAGACAAGTATTAAAATTTGACAAGTAATTAAATGGACATGAATTTAAATGTGCAGGAAAGTAAAATGGAAGAAATAGTTTGTCAAGCTATCCAACAAAATGAAAATGAATTAATCCTAATATATATATAGGGGAGATTAAGGAGTGCTTAGGAAGCTTCCTCCCTCTTTCATCTTTTCTTAATTGCACACTTAAGTCCTTAAGCCTTTTAATCTTCTTAAATCTTGGATTTAATGACTTTTGTCTCGGGATTTCTTTGAACTCGTCTTGTAATTCTTCAATAAATTAGACTTGAGTTCTTCGGCTTTTAGTAAACTTTCGTATTTTGACTTTTTCTTCGATAAATCTTCATAATTGGTCTTGGACTTCCGTTCTTTTTGCACTCTTGACTTCTTGACTTCGTCTTTCGTCTTTTTCTTCGATAAAAGCCCGTGAATGCCCGTGTTTTCTCCACTTTTCACAATTTCGTCCTAAATCACAACAAAAACACAAACCACGCATAATTCCGACATAAATGACATAAAATACACGTTTTGGCTTGGTTATTATTGTAATTAAGTGGTAAAAAGGATGGGTGTTTACACACTTATCAAATCCCCTACACTTAACCATTGCAATGTCCTCATGCAATGCATTAGTTACAAAGCATGTTTACATTTTTCATCACAATCAATCCACGTTGGCCTTTATTAAAGAGATAGAAAATAACTAAACAAGTAAAGAAATCAAAATCATACCTTGGGTTTCGGAAATGTCATGAATAATCATTATCCTCAAGTTTTCACTTTCTCCAAACCAAGCTTAAAAACGAGATCATTGTTATTATAAGTTAATAAACCAACACGAACTCATGTGGGCCAATTACTCACTTAGACTCCCTTATTCCTAGGTGTATCTCTTATAATTTATTTTTGTCTTGAATGATCACGAGGATGCATTGTTGACTTATTTCGATAGTTATTAAGGCCGAAAATAAAGTGAACGATTTAGTCAATAGTTAGCTAAAGGACAAAATCTTTTAAAACTGCTTCTCGGGACCTCATAAAGTTCATATCTTGGCATAACTCGCTTCGCGATTTGAGACCTTTCTCGGACCGATATTTGGCAGCGACTTCATACTTCAAACCTTGAGAGACGTTCATGAAATAATGGTCTTCTCTTCATATAGGAATTTCTTCACTTGAAGTTTTGAGAGATTCATACTTGGACCACGACTTCTTCATTTTTCTCCAATCTTTATTTGGGATTTTGATATACAACGATTGATAGGTGTGAAAACACCCATCCTTTTACCACTTAATGCTGGCTAAAAACAAGACCAAAACACGTATTTAATATCATTTGTTTGGAATTATGCGTGGTTTTTATGTTTATTGTGTTTTCAGAGTCGACCGGATGAATATTGAAGAAAACATGGGATTGCACGGGTTTTATCAAGGAAAAAGACTCAAGACGAAGTCTATTGTCCAAGAGATGCAAAAGATTTGAAGTCATTGTGCCTATTTGAAGATTTATCGAGGAATAGAGCCAAAGATGGAAGATTCATATATGTCGAAGAACTCGAGTCTATTAAATAAAAGATTATAAGACGAGTTGGAATTATTCACCGACACTTCTAAAAATCCAAAGTCGGAAACGTTTAATTAAAAGAGACGAGAAGACTAAAGAAGGAAGAAGAAAAGAAGCCCAAAACCAAGCCCATTTGCAAGCCCATACACACGCTTATATAAAGGCCCTGACTTCACAAATTTCAGACACTTAGTTAGTTTTTAGTTTTTGGATTTCTCTAGTTTTAGAGAGAGAAAGTTATAAACTTTCTCTCACTAGATTTCATCTTTTTCTCTTTCAAATTCAAACTTTTGTATTATCTTTCATTAATCAAGTTCAAGTTTTTATCTTTTAATCTTTAATCTCATCCTTCCTTTCTTTGATTTTGATTGATTTTGGTACAAATCTCGTATGATCCGTGTTGTTCATCAATGATTTGTGCTTAAAAAGTTGATTACTTTTTATGTTTCCTTAAGTTTATACATGAATAAGCTTTGAGATCCTTGTTCTTATTGGCTTATTTGTTGATTTAGCTTATTTACTTTTTAAATTTTTTATGAAAAGTTCATCTTTTTATTAATTCGATTTATAAGTTTGCTTATTAAAAGTTAGAAAAGTTGTTTTTAGTGCTTATTTGATCAGCTTATTTGTGGATTCGAGCTTGTTCAGGAGCTAGCTTATTCCATAAGCTTATTTCCCTTGCTTTTAGTGTCGAATTTGCACCATTTTCGGAAAAGGTAACTCCCTTTTCCGACCGAATATTCCGACAAGGACTCACCCCCTTATTCCGATCTACCGATCGGAAAAGGGTTTAGGTTTTCCGATTGGTGTTGTTTTCGTATTCCGGCCGCACCAACTTTTGAGCATTCTGACGGTAAAGTTTTCTAATATTCCGATTGATGGCATTTTATTATTCCGATCTAAGCATTTCGCCATATTCCGATTGTAGCATTTTGCCCACATTCCAATTTGCATCATTTCAAGATATTCCGATCACCCGATCGGAATAATATTCCGATTTGCCTTTTTCGAATATTCCGATTGAAGCTGTTTTGCTATATTCCGTTCTTACTTTCTTTTAGTACTTTTTAACCAAGTTCATATTTTTACAAAGTTTTCCAAGTGTCAGTTTTTATTGAGTGTTCATTTATTTTTCTAATAAAATCTTTAAGTTTTCAAGCATTTACTTTTAAACTCGTTTCTTTATTGTAATCTTTTAAAGCTTTAAGTTTACTCTACGACACTTAATTTCTTGTCATTAGTTTAAAATAGATAAACAAACCAACCACTTTTTATTAACCAAGAACAAATCATTCCACTTAGAGCCGAGATCAATTCAAGAGGATAGACTTCTCCATAACTTTTGGGGAGTTTTTGCTTTTCGTCGTGTGTCTCGATCCTTCATATTGATTTTCGATAAATGATTCTTCACATCACTTGGGATCTTTAGCAACAAAATGTAGCCCTCATGCCTTGTTAGGGCCTTTTCGGACTCGCCAATCTTCGCATCCCGCTTCAATAAGTTAGGCTTGGCTATGAACTCTAATCCATACCGAGCAAATTTTAAACGATCTTGGGCTAGAAGCGAAGTAACTTTTCAAATCGTACAACCTTATTTATTGCAGATAAACTTATTAGCAGGCGATGGGAGAATAGGCTCATAATTAACTCACATAAATTCATGAAAGAATACCAAACTTATAATTGACTCTATCATCTCTCGTTCTCCACAGTTCAAAATCTCAAGGAATGAGACTCGTGGATGCTTAGCCTATTAAATCAAAGTTTTGGGTTTTCGAGTCGCCTATAGGACCTTGCAAACTCTTAGACTTTTTCAAGTTTAGAAATCGCATTTTAAAGTTCCCTTGATAAACGACTCTCTAGGATCAATTATAGGAACTTGCGAAAAGTTCTTGTTCTTAACCTGTGAGAGTTAAGACTTTCGCATTTTATAGCTCCCTATATAAAATCCTAGCAAAACTTGACTTAAACACGTTAAGGATACTAGCTAGAGTAACTTAGATAAGTAAACTCGGGTTGAGTCAAAAGATTCACAACGTTTGAAAATTAAAAACCACTTTATTAAAATTTATTCAAGCAAAGAAAGAAAATAACTATACAAAGGTAAAAACTAATAGGCCAAAATAGATCAAAAATTTTGAAAAATGTCGAAAAATTGTTTTTCCGGTTAAAATGAAGACAAATACAAGGAAAAGACCACTTAACTTCGATAGAAATCCCCCTACACTTAATATAAACATTGTCCTTAATGTTTAAGCATGTGGGAGTAAACTCCCCTACACTTAGGACATTGTGCACGTTGTTTAAATCTTGCTAAGGAAAAGAACAACTAATGAGATTCCTATTTTAATATTGAGAAATATAAAATAGTGAATCGAAAAGAGTTTAGGATAGAACCGGGAAAATGGGAACACGGAATCACGGGTCGTCAAAAATCATCAAGAGTGTGTCTTTGAAGCTCGAATCCCTGAATATAAGAAGAGAGGAAATACACCAACGGGTCTCCCCTACACTTAGGATAAAGAAAGCTAAAAGATAGATGCATGGGTTGCCTCCCAAGAAGCGCTTGATTTTTGATTACCGAGTCGTGAGCCTGACTCGACCTTGATTAGCATAGGAAGAAGCATGAAACATATCCACCGGGATCAAAGACATAGTTTTCGTCCATCAAATAGCACAAGCTTAAGGCGAACAAGGCAAGGCAAAGAAGAGTAGGCAAGGTTCCCTTAAGCAAAGACGGAGCACGGTGGGAGCAAGGGTGAGGTGCAAGCAGATTTCCATAAGTTCCAAAATTTTTTCCTTTTATTTCATCAGAGGGATACTGAGATGGCTGCAGAATATCGATACCAGGGTCGAACACCTTTTCCTTTAAGAGAAAATAGCACTCAGGCTCAGCAGAATGTGAAGATGATCCGCGAAGAAGATGCACAACCTCGTCCTCAGAAGGTGGACAAAGAGGTGTTAACTCATATGTGCTGCGGATGTTGGTGTCGACCGGTTGCTTCTCCTTTGAAAGAATTTTCTTCAAATCCAAAGTAGGATCAAGACGATAATCTTCAAAGTCCAAAGGAGGTGTATCACTCTCATGAGGGAAGTAAGTATTGAGAAAAGCAGAGAAATCTTCCTCAAATGAGTAAGCATCCAAAGTAGGATCAAGTGATGGCGGAGGATCTTCATCATGTGAAGAATCACTCGAAAGAGTATCAGCCTCATCAAAATCATCATATGTGGGCAGGTCGGGATACTCGGAAGTACAATCATCAAAATCATCCGAATCTAAGCTAGAATCATCATCATAAGCATCAAAGATCGGTGGAGAATCATAAATGGGGGAAGGTTCTAAATTGGATAGAGAATCATCCACATCATCTTCAAAAAGTGGATTATCAATGCAAGACTCGAATAGAGGATTGTTGTAGATGACAAAATCATCGAGCACATTAATCATATTCGCAGATTCTCGTCAATAGGATTTGCTTGTAAGCTTCCCCATTTTGAAAACTTGTGCATCATCCCCGACTCTTAAGATGAGCTCACCCTCGGCAACATCAACTAGAGCTCGTCCGGTTCTCAAGAATGGCCGACCAAGTATTAAAGGAATACGAGGGTCCATTTCATAATCAACAACAACAAAGTCGACCGGAAAAGTGAAGGTGCCAACTTTAATGAACACATCTTCGGCAATACCAACGGGGTAAGCGAGAGTGCGATTTGCTAGCTCAAGAGTCATCTTTGTTGGAGTAAGGTCGGGTAATGATAGTGTTTTCCAAACACTCAAAGGCATAAGATTAATACTGGCCCCAAAATCAGCTAGGGCAGTAAATTCTTCTGTTTTGTTAAAGATGCAAGGTAACACAAAACGACCGGGATCTCCAAGCTTTTCCGGAAGTTCTTTAAGAATAACTGCAGAACAGTTTTCATTTAAGCGTGTGTTGGTGAGCTCAATCAGCTTCTCCTTCTTGTTAAGCAATTCCTTGAATGCTTTCACAAATTTCGGCATGTGGACAAGTGCTTCGACAAGGCTAATGTTGAAATTCATTTGAGAGATCATCTTCAAATAATGTGACATTTGACAGTCATCCTTGGTTAGCATTGTGGTCTTGCCTAGCCGTGAAGGATAAGGGATATTGGGTTTAGGTGGTTGATGTAGTGGTTTTACTACTCTTTAGGAAAAGAGAGCAAATAGAGCAAGTAATGAATACGACGATTTAGGAAAACCGTGTATTAATGACCCTAAAATGAGTTCGTTCTCAAGGAGGCTAGTGTGTTATGTGTGTAATGACTTGGATTAGATTTGTGATTATATTTTTGAGAAAGAAAAGTAGAAATGAGATTAGAAGAGAATGACGGTTACGAAGACGGATTAAACTAAGTCGAAAAAGGTGTACACGTAAAATCGTAAAAAGCACTAAAATTAAAATTTTACCCTAAAAATTCCTAAAAATTACCAAAAATCCACAATAATATTCTAAGAGTTTACAAAAAATCCAAACTTGCCAAAACCTTTTAATTAATTAGATAATGACTTTTTAATACTAATTAAAGCCCTAAAAATCAAAATTAATTATTAAAAAGTCCCAAACAAGATTTTAAAGTTTGTAAACCTCAAAAATACCCTAATTAAGCTAAAAAGTATTTTTCTAAATTTTAAAAACACTAAAAACTATTTTTAAACAATTAAAAACTACTAAAATCAATTAAAACTTAAATTAATTCTAGAAAATAATTAAAAGACTCTAAAAATATTTAGAAAGTTGCAAAATTCCTAATTAAGTGTTTAGAACCTAGGAAAAATATAAAAACTTAGAAAATCAGACTTTTAATTTTTAACAATAAAATAATATTAAAATATTATTAAAAATCCAAAAATCATAAAAAATTCTAAAAACTTGCAAACTAGCTTAATTTAACCTAAATAACTCAGAAATGAAAGTGAAATTACCTAAATACCCTTAATGGGCCTAGAAAATGGGCTAAACCCAAAACAGTACCTAATTGGGCCAAATTTGGGCCCAATAACAAAAAGTGTTCAAAATAAGCCCAAAAAGCACAGGTTGACTCAAAATTTGTTTTTAAACAACTTTTTCCAAAGGCCCAAAAGCTGAAAGTGTGAAATAAGCTAGCTTATACCAAACAGCTTATTCTTAATGGGCTTTTTGGCCCATTAAGCTATAAGCCAATGCCATAAGCTGAAATTAAACACACAAGCTTCTTTTGTCCTAAATAAGACTTCTGCAAAAAGAAATTTGAAATAAGCCCAAGGAATAAGCCTGAAAATGCAATAAGCAATCTACAAAAAACGACAAAATAGTCGTTTTTAAGTTCTAGGCCACCCCGAGTGCTGATTCAAGTTCCTAAAGCTTTTAAATGACTTAATTAAGCAAAATCAACAAAGAGTTTTCAAATAAGCTGACTCAATAAGCTGGAAAAAGCAAATAAGCACTTATGTAAAAGTCAAATAAGTTGGTTTTCTAGTAAAAAGACAAAGTCAAAGTCCAATAAGCTCCAGTCTACTTAAATGGGTCAAATAATGAAGACCTATCACAAAAAATAAGTTGTTGCAAGTCTGGATAAGCTAAAATAGCTTATTGATAAGCTGAGTTCAATTTTACACTAGAAGGGGCTAGTTTTGAGTGTTGAGCAGTGGAAACTTTTTCCACTGCTTGACTATTAGACTTTTTTGTCTTTAGTGACTTTTTTGGAGATTCAGATTACACAAAGGCACCCAAATGATCTTTGGATCAAAAGGAGTCAAGAACAATCAAAATATCACAATCACAAACACCCAATTGATACAGTTTAATCAATAAATCACCAGATGTTGCACAAACATGAACAAATAAGCAGTTAAGCACTTATGAGCAGTTTTAGCACAAATCAGCCAGCCAAATTCAACCAAATGCATACACAAGCTATTATAAACTCCAATAGGCAAGTCTAAACAGGTTTCATGCAGTGATTCAAAGAATTAAGCAAGATTCAAGCCAATGAATGTTACCGATGAACACTAACACATGCAGTTTTACACTTTGCTGATGTATTTGACAATTAAGCCAGATTCAACACCTCAAATCTTTCAAACAGGTTACAATGACTTTGTTTAAACCACTTTTAGCCCTAAGCATGCATACACACTAAGTGTTCCCAAAATCCTAGGTCAAAACAGGCAATAACAAAGATTTTATAGCAGCTTGTTTGATTCAAGGCTTCAAACCCAAAAACTTGCAGCAAAACACTCTCAACAAGGCATATATCAGATATAGCATACAAACACAAACTTTCCACAACACAATAACAAGATGTGATCTCAAACAGGTAGACCCAAACACCCCTTTATCTTTTCAAAATCAAAATTTTCAAAGGAAAAGTGAGATTTAAGACCACCCAAGCATCAATTAACACAATAACAAGTAAGATTAACAGGTTCAAGCAAGTATAAGCCACAAAGTACACAAGAACAAAGGCAACACTCAAATATCACAAAAATCCAAAGTATTATCAGATTTTGAGATTAAGGGTGTGTACCTCATGGATGTACATCCACACCCACGGATTTTGAGCTTATGTGCTAGCAAGAACAAGCACAAGCTTCCACAACAAAGCCTGCTAAGAATCAACAAGGTTAGAAGCACAAGTATACAATCAGAAACTTGAAAAATCTTGATTAATGCAACCTTGTTACCCCACACTTGATTATCCCCAAGTTATAAGCCTCACCACACCTTAATCAACACAATTAGGATGCTATGATCAGCCCTATAACCCAAGAATTCCAAGGTTGAAACAAGAACTTAGCAAAATATCAAGAAAATGAAGAAAATGTGCAAACTTTTGCACACTCCTCTTTTGAAAACAGGTTTTTTTATTCAAATTCAGTAAGCAATAAACATAAACAAGAAGAAATATGATGGCACTTGGTCTTTCTTCAACACACTTAACATAAATTTCATAAATCAGAAAAAGGGATTTACAAGTGCTTGAACAAGGAAAAACCAAAAGCAAACGTAAATGCTAAGACCTAATGCCTTTATATAGGCTACAATGGGACTAAGGAAGCTGAAAAATAACATAAACCCTAGTTGTGAAGTCCCAAAAATGCCCTTGGAAAATTTGAATATCTTGGAGTCTTGTGAAGAATTCTTGGCTGTTTGTGGTGATAGCTGGCAAGAAAATGTGATCAAAGGGTTTGTATGATGCTTAGAAAGTAAGCACAATTGTGGGACGTTGGATGACTTGCTCTTCTTGTCTTCTTCCTCAAAAGTGTAGCAGGGGAGGTCCCATGTGGACACGTGAATGATGTGATGACCAATATTAAGGTTGGGTTGTGTTAACATGATCATTAATCACTAATCTGCACCATTTTAAGGTTTAATTACAAGTAATTAAGAAAACCCCAATTGTGTTCTTGGTGAATAGTTCCTTGTTTAATCCGGATTAAGGTGGGATTTATTTAAATGTTGTGTTAAGGCGCTAAGATTAATTAAGTGATTAATCTGGTGAGTGGAAGGTGACATGGCAAAATGGTGGAGTGTGATTGGTTGAAGTGGTGAGTGGGGTGAGGTGGCAGTTTGTGGTTGGTTAAGGTAAGAATCATGTCTGGCCAACTTTGGTCCTTCTTCTCTTCTCCTCTTGTCTTTTCACTTTAAATAGCTATCAACGCCCAAACTAGCTTTATCAACTTTTGCAACTTTGCACTTTTGCCCCAAAAACTTTTGTAAAATGATTTCAGGGGTATTTCTTGCCATTTTTGAATTCTTCAAGGGCTGATTTGGCATTTTGATGATGGATAATGGTCTTGACTTGTATGTTGAGCATTTTGGAGGACTGAAATTGCCAAGTCTTGTTTGATGAGGGACCATTCTTGCCAAATGTTGAAAGTTAAGGGTCCTTTTTGTAATTTTGGGATTTTCAAAGGACCAAACTTGTATTTTCTTGTACTTTGAAGGATTTCATGATATATTTGACTTTGTGGAGGATAATGATTGACAATTTAGCTTTGTTGAGGGGCTAAACTTGCCAATTCTTCAAAGTGGAGGGCCCTTTTTGTAATTTTGACAAACTTTAGGGACCTATCTTGTAATTATGAAGATACAAGGGTATAAAGTGTCAATTCTTCCATATTGGAGGACCCTTCTTCATAATTCTTCAAATCTTCAAGGGTTAATCTTGGGAAAGTCTTCATTAGGGCTTGGTTCATTGTGCGGCTTCGTTTCCCGTGTTCGTTTTTGCATGATTCTTGTGATCTTTTATCATTTTCTCAATATTCGTACCTAAAATACACAAGAAACAAACACAAGCATATATATAGGTATTTTGATGATATTTAATGCATTTTAAGCCCTATTTGGACGATGAGACTATGTATAAAAGCAGTCTCATCACTCCCCCATACTAAACCATTGTCGTGCCCTCACGCAATGCTAGAATTAAGTATCGTAGCATCTCCAAAATTCATTTTATTCACTTTATTGAATGATAAACTAGCTACACTACTACTATTGCTACTTCTACTTGCGTTTTAGACATAATGTATGATTTTCATCGCAAAATGGGACGTTTAGGTTCATAGAATAAGAACACGTGAATGCTTCGTTAGAAATAATTTCATCGTCCTCGATTTTCACCCCAATTCCATGCCAAGCGTGCAACGAGATCATTGTCATTATAAGTTAGTAATGCTAACACTACTCATATGCCCTAATCACGTACTTATCCTCCCATTATTCCTAAGTTGTATCTCTTATATTTTATTTTGTCTTGAATGTTTCACGAGGATACATTGTTTGACTTATGCGATAATAGAGATTTTGGTCTAAAAATAGAGTCCTAACGGTGTAACCAAGATCATCAAATCAATAACCCCCTCCCAATAGACAACGATGTTAAAAAATTAAGTTGACAAGAAGAATCAATAAACACGGTTTTATAACGGTTTTGAACATGAGACTTATTACCAAGACTTTTATACGCCCCCTAACGGAAGGGACTTATTATCTTTGGTTTACCTCCATCTTTTATTCAACTTCACCATGAAGCTTTTATTATGACTTCGGTCTTGCCTTGCCTTTTATTATCCGCCTCATCGGTGGTTTTATTAGCCAAAGACGTATATCCTCACGCTAAAGCGAATTTTGGATCTTTAAAGCTTCAAAGATTAAGGCTTGATTCACTTTCAATTTTGCATAGATTTTTCGGCCTTGTGGGGCTTCAAATTGTTTGCTTGATTTAGGTGAGCACTTGAAATCTTATTATTGGGTGAAGCTTTTGATTATTCGGGTGCCAATACTTCAAAACCGTGACGCTGGCGATACCTTAATGTCTTCCCAATTTAATTACACGGAAGCTACTAGAAAAGACTAGAAAACCAACAATCCCAATTAAACCGCTAAGTCAATATTTATTAAGCAAAAATATTTACAAGCGAAGGGAGAATAAGCAAACAACGAGAACACATGAGTTTTTGAAAGAATACGAGTACTCTACGTTTAGCATAGTAACTTATAATTAACCCTATCATTTCTCGTCCTCATTTAAGAGACTTAGCCTAATGTGTAGTTAAGGAATCGAAGCTAAGTGCTCAACACGCACGGTCGAGTCAAAAATTACTCTTATTCTCGCCATCGGAAAACCTACATTCGTGTCTTCAAACACTTATAAAACATGAGAATTTTTTTTAAAATTTGGCCATTTTTAGCCTTATTTTGCAACAAAACGATAACAAAAAGATAAACTTTGGAAAGCGTGAAGGTTTGGCAAGGCAAGTATCTATTTACCCCCCATACTAAAGTTAAACATTGTCCTCAATGTTTCGAGTCTAGGGGTGGAAAACACCCCCATACTAGAGACGTAGTCGAATGCCTAATCTAGCATGGAAAGGGTGTTACCAATAAATTAATAGCCGTTTATGAAGTGTGCTAAAAACCTAAGGTTAGAACATCAAAGGATATCATTTGGATATTGAGAAAGTCTTCAAAGCAAACGATCGAGTGCTCCCATAAAACGAATACGAGAGGCTCCAATCGTGAAGATCATGATCATCTAAAGTCCACAATTCACAAACAACCACGTAACAAAGGTTGGAAGGGCACAAATCCCCACACGTTAAATACATTAGAAAGCGATAATATATACATAGGATAAGCATGGGACTCCCCCACGAGGCTCCTCGTTTTTGATTACCGAGTCATGAGCTCGACTCGATCCCCTCAATACTAATTATCTTTGGGGAAGGTGACTTGGTCGAGGTAGTTCAAGGATGGAACTTCCCCGCCAAAGTAGTGCTTCAACCTATGTCCATTCACCTTGAATTTAGGACCATCATCTTGAGCTAGCTCGATTGTCCCATACGGAAACACTTGAGTCACGGTGAATGGACCGGACCAACGGGATTTCAACTTACCGGAAAAGATTTTCAAGCGAGAATTAAAAAGCAAAACTTGATCCCCAATGTTAAAAACCTGGTTTTTAATTTTAGAATCATGCAACTTTTTAGTTTTTATTTATAAGTCAATGAATTTTCATAAGCAATGTCCCTCAATTCATCTAATTCATTCAATTGCATTTTCCGGTGTTTTCTCGCGGTCTCCATATCATCATTGCAATGCTTTAGGGCCCAAGAAGCCTTGTGTTCTAACTCGATAGGCAAATGACAATTCTTTCCATACACAAGCTTATAGGGAGTGCACCCAATGGGCGTCTTATGAGCGGTCCTAAAGGCCCATAAAGCATCGTCCAACTTATCCGACCAATATTGTCGGTTTTCCCCAACGGATCTCTCCAAAATCCTCTTCAAAGCTCGGTTTGAAACCTCGACTTGCCCACTCGTTTGTGGGTGATAAGCCGTAGAAAGCCGATGTGTAACCCCATATTTCCTTAGGACCCTTTCGAATTGGTCGTTACAAAAATGGGTTCCACGATCGCTTATGATCGCACGAGGGGTTCCAAACCGAGAAAACAAGCTTTTCAAAAACTTGACTACCACACGAGCATCATTGGTGGGCAAGGCTTTGGCCTCCACCCACTTAGATAGGTAGTCAACCGCAACGAGAATGTACTTATTACCACGAGATGATGGGAACGGCCCCATAAAGTCTATACCCCAAACGTCAAAGATCTCACACACTTGGATGATATTTTGTGGCATTTCATCTTTTTGTGAGGCTTTTCCTTGTTGTTGGCATGAATCACATGACTTCACAAGATCTTGTGCATCTCGGTAAATAGTAGGCCAAAAGAAGCCGGCATCAAACACCTTCTTAGCCGTGAGATTAACACCGTGTTGACCACCCGTGGGTCCCTCATGGCAATCTCTAAGGATGTTAGAAGCTTCAGTGCCAAATACACAACGTCGGATGATTTGATCCGCACAAGTTCGAAACAAGTAAGGGTCGTTACAAAAGTAGAACTTGACGTCACGAAAGAATTTTCGTTTTTCTTGAGTCGTCATACCCTTGATGATGAAGTTACCCGCATGGTAATTTGCAAAGTCCGCAAACCATGGGGTGGAAGATGTTGATCCCAAACTTAGATCGATTAGCTTTGTGTATACGAGATTAGATCAAGTATAACACGTAGAGAAACCTTTGTTATATGCTTTGTGAATCTAAGTGTTATGCGGAATTTAACACTTAAACAAGAACACAAGATGTAAACAAAACTTTCACTTTGATTATGAATGTCGACCTTGCTTACAATGAAAGATGTTTACGAATGAAAACTTATATAAAACTTGATACTAAACATTAACCTAAAGGCCTTCTTTTATAGACTAAGAAGCCTTGTACAATAAGCTACGTATCAACTATTCTAGGTAAAGATAAACATAGAAAATACATTTTCGTTTCTATCCTTACTAGAAGTATTCTAGAATATAATAAACGTGTAACTTATATCTTCCATCAGTGCTTGTCTTCAATCTGTCAACGCTTGACTTTAACTTGTCAACGCTTGAGCTGTCAGCGCTTGCTTTGTTCCTGTCAACTCTTGTTTTGTTCTTGTCAGCGCTCAAGTGATCTGACCTTAATTTATTCCCAACAATCCTCCCCTAAACTTGATATCCACTCTTATGATCAAGTTTCTAAATAAGCATTAAGAACTTGGAGGAGTTTGACAAACCTTCTCATATTGGTAATGAATAAATCTGATCAAATTCTTTGCCACGTCACTTGAATAATCTATCTCCAACTAGGTGTCCTTCATCTTTTCCAAAACAGCCTTGGATATGAAATATTGAGCATCCACAAGTAGATACTCAGCAAACTTTGTAGAACTCAAATGGTATACACCAGCAGCTGAATATAACCTCCATTGAAGACCACTGAGGTCATCTTCAAGATCCTTCCATATTTCAGGATCTTCCTCATTTGTCCCACACATTCTTTTGAATGTGGTCCAAAGTTTTATTCCATTAGCTGAAGTTGGTGCTTCAGCCTCATACTTGGTCTCCAGCAACCTCCAAAGGTCCACCAAGTCTTCTCTATCACAACTTGCAAATAAAGATATGAGAGTGGTAAAAGTGTGTACCTCCTTGCCAAATCTGCCAATCTTCCAGAATCCACATTCATCCTCATCATAACTCATAATTGGATTCCTGGAATCTAATGGTAACACCTACACCATATCTGAAGCTTCTAATGGGGAGAGCTTGAGGCTCTTTCTTATAACTGCTTCACTTGGATATAGTGGATTCATATCTTTTGGAAACTCAAGTGTAAATCCCTTCTTCACTGGCCTGGGAACTATCATAGCTTTCTTGATTTCCATCTCTTCTGCAAGTTGCTCCTTTCTTTCATCTGAAAGAAGTCTGAAAGTGTTTTCTTCCTGCACTTTCACCCAAATAGGATAAGCCCTATGTTCCAACTCATCAAATGTCAAAGCCTTCAACTTCTGATGTGTCCATCCAACTCCATGACATCTGAGCAACATAAAATAGAGCTCCCTTCTATCCCTTTTTAACTCAGAGAGAATATTGCTTGCCTTGTGCTTCAAAATCACCTTACAATCCTTCTGAACTCTAAGAAGAAGCTCCAAACCCCATATTTGATCTGAAATGGTCAAGTCTGGATTATCCATGCAGCTTTCTTCCCAAGAATTGTACATCTGAACCACCTCTGGCATGTCAAAGTCAACCTGCAATTTTAAGTCTCTCAACTTTTCCCTAGCAAGCTCATCACCATACTCAAGTCTTTCTGGTTCTATAATCATCACACTTGAGTCTGAGCTAGCTCCATCACTTTCTTCTTCAGAAGTCACAACAAATGGTGACTTTTCCTTTTCACCTTGTTCCATCATTTGTTCAGCCAATCTTCTATCAAATTCAACTTGGGCTGCATTCTTTGGAACAATTTCTTCTACCAATTTACCCTTACCCTTATCTGATGGTGCAATAGTTGGTAAAGTAGATGGTAATACCAGAGTAGAAACTTCTTTGATGATAGATGATGACTGGAATACATCACCTTCATGTGCAGGTCTGTCAACGCCCAAATTTCCTCTATCAGCGCCCAAAATACTTCTATCAGCGTCCAAATTTGTCTTGTCAACGCTCAAATATTTTCCCTCAGCGCCTTGTGTAACCTCTCTCAACATAGCTGTAAATGATAAATTTAGATTGGTTGGAGAGATTAAGGACGTATCAAAACCTGTTTGTTCCTTCAAGGTTGTAAGGGCTCCAGCAACATCCATTGATTGACCATCTTGGCTGCCCTTATCACTCAGATTTCTTTGATCTTCCTCCCCTTTGGAAGACTCCTCCATACCCCTCCTAGCATGATCACTCTCCAAAACAACAATCCTCTCCCTCAATTGCTTGAGTTCAAGGCCTTGTGAGCTGACAATTTGTACTAAGTCTGCATTTTGCTTTTGCAAGCTAATGCAGACTGCCGTCAATTCCAAAAGAGTCATTGGTTCCAGACTGCCCTCTTCTGAAATGGGGATTTGACCTCCCAAGTCAGGTTCATTGGGCAAGGATGAGGACTTAATGATGGTGGGACTGCCTTGGCCAGCATCTAAGCCAGAACCAATAGTCCCAGCCTCATCCAGGTCACCAACCACACTTGTGGTGGTTGTTCTCTCTGCTTTATGGCTAGGACCACCAGAGGAGAACACTCCAGTAGTCCTTTGGCGTTTTATCAACCTATATTCAGGTGGTGTGGAAGATGGTGTGGAAGAATGGGTAGATGTAGGTTGGTTAAGGGGTGTTTGGGATTGTTATGGTTGTGTGTCAGCGTTGGAAATAGGCACATCAACGCCAACATTAGATGTGTCAGCGTCAAAGGGTTCTTGGTCAAGTTGCATTTGTTCAGGTGAGGGTAAAGGTTCAGGAATAGGTCCAAGTTGTGGTTGAGGGTCAATTTGAGGGTGGGGGTCTGGTTGGGGTTGTGCTGCTGCAATAACAGCAAGCATGGCTGGGGTTAAAGGTAAGTCTCTATGAGGTGGTGAATCTATCTTCGTAAAAATAGCTTTCTTTTGTTCAGGGATCTTATAAAAATCATTGTGATCCCTTGAACAATAACCTTGATCATCAAAAATCATTTGCAGAAAACGGGGATAAGCTAAAGTCATTTTTGTCCCCTTGTTTTTACACATTCCTTCAAAAATCATTTTAGAATAGTTATATTTTTGCCCTGTTGCAATGCACACAATAGCACTGGCAATGGATCTATTGATCTCATTGTGTGCAGTACATTTGGGACTCAAACATTGAAGGAGAATGTGAATGAGGTACTTCCAGGCTGGGGGAAATTCCTGCTTATGATACTTATTAAGAGTACCTTCATCAGGAATAGGATATCCCAAAGCCCTAAGCCCTTGTTCTATTTCATTTATGGGAAGGATGGTTATACCATCAGCATCATCAAGATGCAAGGCCTGGCGTACCAAGGCCTCAGTAACCACCCAAGATCTCCCATGAACAATAGAAGTCAATGTAGTCACTCCATTAACTGTTGAGGAACTAACAGTGTTCCAAAACTGCTTAATGTGTGTGGCTGGAATGAGTGGTGCATGAGAAAGAGCATACCTTAAGGGGGATGTGTTCAAATACGCCACCATTTGTGTGTATTGAGGAAACAAATCATTATCAGCAACAAGATAAGCAATCATGTTGTGTTGAGACTTGAACCCCAAATCCAATTCTGCTGAGTTAAACTTTGGTGCCATTGATGAAAGCTGTTAATTTGAAGTGTAGAAGATGAAGGTTGATAAGAGAAAAGTGTTAGACAAGAATTATAGATACCCTGTTTTAAAATAGGAGCCAAATTTATAGGAGATAAAGAATGCATGTGATTGGCCCAAAAATAGGCAAAGATTTTCAAAAACTAATCATGAAAATATTGAAAAAGTTATAAGTTATCTCATGCATTTAATGAAAGTAACAACTCCTAAAATTACGGCTTGAAAATATGTCAAAAAGTAACAACTGGGTAGGTCCCATTGAGTGTCAACGGTCAAAGATTACCCATCAACGCCCAACGGCTATAATCTTGTCAACGTTCGCCTAAAGCCATGTCAGCGTCCAATTTGGTCACAACAACGCTTGGAAAAATTTTGTCAGCGTCCAAAAATAAAATTGTTTTAAAAACTGAAAAATGACCTTAACAAGTAATTTATCCTAGAGAAAATAACCAAAAGCTGATAATTATTATAGGGCGGCAAGCACTGTCCAGTTATGCACACTTGCATAAGCAAGATAGACATAACAGTCCTCTAGTGTCTCTTGCTAACCAAAATTCTTAACAACCAAGTTACCTTATAAAATCCTTGTTACTCCCAGGTAAATCCCATATCAAAATCATTCCCAAGTCTCCCAACAGACCACAACCAATTCTAGGCCAAAAATGTCTTGGCAGCATGCAAAGTTGATATACTATACATGCTACAGTGCCTCATGGTTTAGTAAAACTAACCCATACTCACCTGTGGACACAATCTAGAATTGTGATAAGAGTATCATATGGATACCCAAAAATCCTAAAGGTTCCTAAAACCTCCCCTTAAACTATGATACAAAAAGTTTGCTAAAACCATGCATGAACATAAAAAATTTATGTCAAGATAGGAATGAAACATTCCAACCATCATCCATAAATAAAAACTTGTCCAAATGCTTCTCCTTTGATCCATAAGCAACTCTGTATCCAATGGTATACTGCTAACACCATCTACACATTTAGATTGAAAACCACAAAACTAACATTGTTGCTGACAACGCCCCGATAACACATAACAGCGTTGAAGGAAGCTTTGTCAGCGTTAGACAATTATATTGCTGACAACGTTGAAAAAACACTTATCAGTGTTCAAACAACCTTTGTCAGTGTTAGAAAAATATAGTGGAAAATCTAAATCATCAATAAGACCAATAATAATAATGCATCATCCTGTACATACTTTTACAAAAAGAATCCAAAACACATATTAAGTGAGATTAACCATTCCAATACTTGTTACCAAGTATTGAAATCTTCCAGTATCAAAAGGTTTAGTTAGTAAATTTGACACATTTTCCTCAGTGTCAACCCTATCTGGTTGTATTAAACCTTTCTCAAAGCAATCTCTTATAAAATGGTGTCTAATTTCTATGTGTTTAGTTTTAGAATGATGTACATGATTCTTAATGATGCATAAAGTACTATTATTGTCAACAAATATCTTAGTATGCATGAAGTTATACCCATAGTCCAACAGCTGGTTCTGAATCCACAACACTTGACCACAACATGCTGCTGCAGCCACATACTCTGCTTCAGTTGTAGAATTAGCCACCACTGTTTGTTTCTTGCATTGCCAAGATATTAATCTGCTCCCAAGAAATTGACATCCACTAGTTGTGGATTTCCTATCAAACCTATCACCCCCATAATCACTATCTGAATATGCAATTAGCTCCAATGGTGAATGCTTTGGGTACCACAAACCAAGACTTGGTAAGCATCTTAGGTACCTAAAGATCCTCTTCACAGCATAAAGGTGACATTCTTTGGGAGTCACTTGATGGCGTGCACAAGCACACACATCAAACATGATATCAGGTCTGGAAGCAGTAAGATACATCAAGGATCCAATCATGGATCTATAATGCCTGACATCAACATCTTTCCCATCTCCAATCTTTCCCCAAGGGTGTTCTCTATCCATAGGAGTAGTAGCCCTCTTTTCATGTGGAGAAAAGCCAAACTTCTTCAAGATTTCAGCAACATATTTGTCCTGAGAGATGAAGATACCATCTTCTTTCTACTGAACTTGTAAACCAAGAAAGAAGTTCATCTCCCCCATAGCACTCATCTTGAATTTGTCTGTCATAAGCTTGGAGAAATCCTCACTCATCTTTGGATCAGTAGACCCAAAAATGATATCATCAACATAGACCTGCACAAGCAACACATCTTTGCCTTTCTTCTTTGTAAATAGTGTCTGATCTATGGTGCCCCTTTTGAATCCATTGTCCACCAAATAGGTAGACAAAGTACCATACCATGCTCTAGGGGCTTGATGAAGACCATACATAGCCTTTTTGACTCTATACACTTTATATGGATGCTCTGGATCCTCAAAACCAGGAGGTTGCATGACATAAACTTCCTCAACAATGGTGCCATACAAGAATGCACTTTTGACATCCATTTGATAGACTGTGAAGCCCATGCAAGATGCATAGGCTAGAAAAATCCTAATAGCTTCAATCCTTGCAACTGGTGCAAAGACTTCCTCATAGTCTATCCCCTCCTCTTGTGTATAACCTTGAGCCACTAACCTTGCCTTGTTTCTGACCACAATACCTCTTTCATCTCTTTTGTTCCTGAGAACCCATCTTGTCCCTATAGGTCTGACATATCTAGGACAATCAACCAGCTCCCAAACATCCTGAATTGCAAATTGGTGAAGCTCATCCTGCATTGCTTCCACCCAACTTGGTTCTTTAAGAGCATCAAATATCTTCTTGGGTTCTTCTTGTGACAGAAAACATGCAAACAAACATGCTTGCACAAGAGGGGTATCAACCTTCTTGTGTATATTGGCAATAATCCACCAAGTCCTTGATGAGATCTTCTTGTCTGAACTGGAGTCATAACATCACCAATGATCTGAGATGTGGGGTGATTCTTCATTGTGGAGGTGAGAACCCCTCCTTCAAAAAGTCTGGTGTCCTCAACCTCATGCTCCATGTTGCCAATATCTTCTTCATCAGACTCTCTTTGAGCAACAGGAATCTCTTCATGAACATTAGAAGGTCCACCTTGTTCAAAACTGGAAGAGAAAAGATGCCCATAAGTGTTGTCAACGTTTGAATCTTGGTTGTCAGCGTCTGGGCTAACAGTGCTTGAAATGTTGTTGTCAACGTCTGAATTGGTCTTGTCAGTGCTAGATTTGCCTTTGTCAGCGCCTGAAGAGCCATGCATGTTTGTATCTGGTGGTATTTGGAGACCACCATTATCTTGTCCAGCAGCAGCAGCAGCAGCAAAAGCATCTGTCCAAATGGGAATTGTGACATATTCAAATGTAGGAGATGCCTTTTCTGCTTGTGATCCAACCCTCTCATTAACTTGTGTACCTGAAACATCAACAATTTGTTCCTCCACAACATTTGAAGTTACCTTCACAATGTCTGGATTAGTGACAGGCATATAATTTAAAGTTCTAGATAAGGGTTCCAAATCAAACAACCAATTAGGACCACTCTCAGGATCACTAGGTTTATTCTCTAAGAACCTAACATGTACTCTCTCAACTATCCGTTTGTCCTCTTTAAGATAAACCCTATAACCCTTGCTCTGGACTGAATACCCCATGAAGTAACCTTCATCACCTTTTGCACTAAATTTCCCTAAGGCATCACTAGTGTCCAATACTACTACATGACATCCAAAAGGTCTGCGAAAACCAATATTAGGTTTTCTACCCCAAAGTAACTCATAAGGTGTTTTGTTCTGAATTTTGTTAACCAATGCTCTATTTTGCACATAGCATGCTGTATTAACAGCCTCAGCCCAAAAGGCTATAGGAAAGTGAGCATCAGCCAACATTGTTCTGGCTGCTTCAATTAGGGTTCTATTCTTCCTTTCAGCAACCCCATTTTGTTGTGGGGTTCTAGCAATACTGAATTTCCTAGTAATTACCTTCCTGGCACAAAAATCATCTAGCTTCTTGTTCCTAAATTCTCCACCATTATCACTCCTAAGCATTTTAACCTCATTGCGAGACCTTTTCTCAATTTGAGTGATAAATTCAATAAGAACATCAGCTGTGTCACTCTTCATAGCTAGAAAGAATGTCCAAGTAAACCTAGAAAAGTCATCAGTGACAACAAAACAATATGACTTGCCATTCAAACTCTCTATATTTGTTGGACCAAAGAGGTCCATGTGTAGCATATGAAGAGGTCTGGAACTAGTATGCACCTGTTTGGACTTGAATGAGACCTTGTGCTGCTTGCCTTTAAGACATGCAACACAAGAGTGGTCATTGTGGAAGGCCTTCTCAGGCAAACCATCAACTAAACCAAGCCTCACAAGTCTATTTATATTTTTAAAATTTATGTGCCCTAGTCTCCTGTGCCACAAATTACTTTCATCTACTGAGGCCTTAGCATAAAAACAAGACATATTTGTATTCACTTTAATCCCATTTAAATTCACATTATATATGTCCTTATGCCTAGGTGTTCTATACTCAATATACTTCTCATCAGGGATCTTAAAATCCTTGCTTAACACCAAACACTCAGTATCAGTGAAAAGAACCTTATTTTTGTTATCACACACTTGTGATACACTAAACAGATTATAATCCAGTTCTTTTACCAGGAAGACGTTCTCAAAACGCAGATTATTGGTGAGAAGGGTTCCTTTGCCTGTAATGGTGCCATAGCCCCCTCCAAAGTATACCTTATCACCATCTTTAATAGGAGTGAAGTTCGTCAGATAGTCTTCCTTTCCTGTCATGTGCCTTGAGCATCCACTATCCCAATATCCATAGTCATTGATCTGTCTTTGAATGCCCTGCACATAAAGAAAACAAATTAGTTTTCTTTGGGAACCCAAGTCTCAGAAGACTTGGATTCATCTGGTTGTTCAATAAGAACAGACTTAGTTCTCACAACAACCCCATTCTCATCCCTTTTAGGATGAAATACCCAGTTAACCCCAATTGGTTTTGTAATGACCTTAGAAATGTAATTAAATATATTGCAAGTCATTGAAATTCCATTATTATTAGGGTTTTGATCTTTCTTGGGTCTCCATGTTAAGCTTGAAGAAGATTTAGACCCCTTACCTTGTGGCTGCATATATTTTGGTCTGGTCACGTTTCTGTCAGCGTTGGATTTAGTCCTGTCAACGCTGAAATTACCCTTGTCAGCGTTGAACCTAGGGTTTGCTACAGGAACCCATTGCCTATTAGACCAGGTGTTTGTCTTTTGAAAAGGTCTTTGTCCATGAGTGTTAGACCTTCTAGAGAAGAATGGGGCAGGTATAATCACTTGTGGACTTTGCTGCACACAAGGCTTGGGTCTGACAACGTTTGACTTCCTAACAACGTTGACTTTCTTCCTATCAGCGCTGAAATTGTTCCTATCAGCGCTGGCTTTGGGAGCGTTGACACACTTGTATGCCAAATGTGAAAAGCTACCACAAGTATAACAGGCTTTCTTAGACACACTCTTAGGTCTAGAAGAGAAGAAACCTGTTCCATGATTGTTAACTTGGCTCTTGGGTGACCTATTATTCCTATACATCTCTGCATATTTAATGGTAGGTCTTCTAACAGTGTTGGAGCCTAGGTCAACAGCTTTACCAGTGACTGGATGAGTAACCTTAATGGGTGGTGATTCATTGGGACTTTCACATAGCAAACCTCCCTTAACAAACAAAGTAGGGTTAGCTTTCTTCCACTCATTTAGGTCAGTCAGTTTTTGTTGATACTCTTCCACTGGAGTGACAACTCTTGGTGGAGGAGAGAACTCCTCTTCTTGGCATTCTGGGATACCAGTCCAAGCTAAATCCTTTCTAAGGACACCATAGAAGTCACCAGCTGGTGGTGGAACCAGAGAGTAATCATTCATCCCAATCCCAGTCATGTCCTTAGGATCCCTTTGTTTAGCTACACAGTCTCCTAGGGTTTGGGTGGCTCTATCAAATCTTTGAATCTTGAGGTCAACATTATCTTTATTCTTAATGGCCTCATCTAACTTAGCCTGTAGGTCTCTATTGACCTTTGTCATGATATTTCTAATATCCATACTACCCTCTAGCTCATGTTTTAAGATATTTATCTTATCTTTTAAATCAAATTCCATTTTCTTGTATTCAGAAACGGTTTTCTCAGTTTTAGTAAGAGCCAGTTGGTAATTGGACAATTTACACCTTTCAGTGCTCATATCATCTTTTAGTTTTAACACCTCTTTGTTAAGTCTATCAGTGTTTAACCTACAACCTTTGCTACAAAAAGCATCATCATATACCTCATTGTCAGATGAAGAGGAGGAGTGTGCCATGAGAGCATATTCAACATGCTCTTCTTCTTGAATATCAGCAACCAAAGCTTTGTCCTCTTCAGCATTCTTAGCTAGATAGCTCCAATCCCATCCAGTACCATCAATTCCTTGAACTGCAACCATGGCTTTGGAATCCTGAGCTTTAACAACCTGACTTGAGGGTTTACCAGCATCAGATCTTCTAGGAGATCTGCATTCCCTCATGAAGTGCCCCATACGATGACAGTTGTAGCATTCAAGTTTGGATTTATCAAATCCAGCAGTGTCTTTAGCATTGAAGGTCATCTTCTTCTTGAACCTTCTATTCCACCTATTTGCTCTTATACTAGCAAGAGCCATGTTCCACTTGATGTCCATCTCTTCCAAGTGTTCATCACTTATCTGCTCAAGGTCCTCATATGTAATCACTGAACCATTGGGCAAAGAAGCAATGTAAGCACACACAGTATCCAAATCCAAACCAGCAGGTTTAACTCTTGGGCAGTCATTCATGAATGTGTCAGCGTCTGAAAAGGAGACGTTGACAGGACTTGTTCCAGCGCTGACAAATGATGATCCAGTAACTGGATGCATAAAAGAGTCCTTCTGATTGAATTGACCTTCACTATGAGAGAAGAAGGCCATGTTGCTGGTGCTAGGTTTGCTTCCATGTGCTGAAAGAGTTTCATCTTCCAACAGTCTAAGTTTGTTGTAGATGTCATCAAACGAGGAGCTCTTGTAAGTATTATTGGCAAGAATAGATCTTGCCTCAATCTTCCATGCCTCACCAAGACTTTTAAGAAAGGTAGCATTGGTGTCAACATCACCAACTTGTGTCCCCATGAAAGACAACTTGCTTGTGATGTCAAGCAATCTGCTTCTCACACTACTCAGTTTCTCATTGGGTTGAGCTTTGAAGACAGCATAATCATGCAGAAGTTGATTTTTCTTTTCTTCCTTAGTGTCTGCATTGCCACCATATGCAACTTCAATAGCTTCCCAAAGATCCTTAGCAGATTCATAGCCTCTATATTTGTGCTGGTTTTCTTGTCCCAAAGAGACTTTCAGAATATTTAGGGCTTTCATGTCAACCCTTTTCTTTGCAATATCTTCAGCACCTACAGCTCTACCATCTCCAGGTTTTTCTCTCTTATCTTCATCAGGACATCCTTCAACAGCTGATCTTTGAGTAATGGCATCCTGAATCTTTTGAGCCTTATTGAATGAGTTTCCATATTCAATAATCTCCTAGAGTGTGTAATCATAGATCCCCAGATATTGTTCAAAGTTGAACTTCCATAAGTCAAAGTTGGTTGCATCAAGCATGGGAATCTTGATGTTTGGTAAGGGTGAATTGGAGGTGGTTATTGCTTCAAACATGATGTTGTTAGGGTTTTTGAGAAAATTAGGGTTTTGGTGTTCGTCAAAGATCAAAAGTTCCTCAACAAGCTCTGATACCACTTGTTGATCCCAAACTTAGATCGATTAGCTTTGTGTATACGAGATTAGATCAAGTATAACACGTAGAGAAACCTTTGTTATATGCTTTGTGAATCTAAGTGTTATGCGGAATTTAACACTTAAACAAGAACACAAGATGTAAACAAAACTTTCACTTTGATTATGAATGTCGACCTTGCTTACAATGAAAGATGTTTACGAATGAAAACTTATATAAAACTTGATACTAAACATTAACCTAAAGGCCTTCTTTTATAGACTAAGAAGCCTTGTACAATAAGCTACGTATCAACTATTCTAGGTAAAGATAAACATAGAAAATACATTGTCGTTTCTATCCTTACTAGAAGTATTCTAGAATATAATAAACGTGTAACTTATATCTTCCATCAGTGCTTGTCTTCAATCTGTCAACGCTTGACTTTAACTTGTCAACGCTTGAGCTGTCAGCGCTTGCTTTGTTCCTGTCAACTCTTGTTTTGTTCTTGTCAACGCTCAAGTGATCTGACCTTAATTTATTCCCAACAGAAGAATCAAGCTTAGAATTCACTACTCCAAGTGTCTCGAGCGGAAATATTTCGGTGATTTCCTTAGGCTCGTAAACACTTTGGTGAGGATCTTCCAAATGAGAAAGATGATTCGCCGCTAGATTCTCGGCTCCTTTTTTATCAACGATAGTGTGATCAAATTCTTGAAGGAGGAGAATCCAACGAAGTAATCTAGGCTTAGCATCTTGCTTTGCCATGAGATACTTGATAGCCGAATGATCTGTATACACTATGCATTTAGCTAAGACGAGATAAGGTCGGAATTTCTCAAATGCATACACCACGGCAAGGAATTCCTTCTCCGTTGTGGTGTATTTTAGTTGAGCCTTGGTCATCGTCTTGCTAGCATAGTGAATAGGCAAGAAGTGCTTATCATGACGTTGCCCCAAAACGGCCCCAATAGCGTAATCACTAGCATCACACATGAGCTCAAAGGGGAGGTTCCAATTGGGAGCAACACGAATGGGAGCTTCGGTAAGTTTCCTCTTAAGAATTTCACAGGCTCGTACACAATCTTCGTCAAAGACAAAACGTGCCTCTTTTTCAAGAAGATGTGTAATGGGTCGAGAAATCTTCAAAAAAATCCTTGATGAACCGACGATAAAAGCCCGCGTGGCCTAGGAAACTCCTAACTCCCTTAACGGTTTTGGGATGAGGTAATTTGGCGATGACGTCTACCTTAGCTTGATCTACCTCAATCCCCGCTTTCGAGACCTTGTGCCCTAAGACGATTCCACTCTTAACCATAAAATGACACTTTTCCCAATTGAGCACAAGGTTGGTTTCCTCACAACGTTTCAACATTCTCTCAAGGTTAGATAAACACGAAGTGAACGAATTACCAAACACGGAAAAGTCATCCATGAAGACTTTCATCGTCTTCTCGATCATATCATGAAAAATAGCCATCATGCACCTTTGAAAGGTTCCCGGTGCATTGCAAAGACCGAATGGCATTCTACGATAGGCAAACGTTCCATATGGACACGTAAATGTAGTTTTTTCTTGATCACGAGGATCGATGGGAATTTGGAAGTAACCGGAAAAACCATCTAAAAAGCAATAGAAATCGTTTCCCGCAAGACGGTCATCCCCCCCTTCTTAGGGACACAATGAATAGGACTCACCCAAGAGCTATCGGAAATAGGGTAAATCATTCCCGCGTCAAGGAGTTTAAGGACCTCCTTTTTGATGACGTCGTGAATTTTGGGGTTCACCCTCCTTTGACTTTGGATTGCGGGCTTGTAATCCTCCTCCATTAAGATTTTGTGGGTACAAAACCTTGGATCGATTCCCTTAATGTCGGATAACTTCCACGCAATTGCCCTCTTGTGGTCCTTTAGAACATCGACAAGTGCGGTTTTTTCATCATTCGAAAGTTCCTTCGCAATAATAACCGGCAACTTGTCGTCCTCCTCCAAATAGACGTATTCGAGATGAGGAGGTAAATCTTTCAACTCAAGGATAGGTGGTTCCTCAAGTAAAGATTTGGGCTCGATACTCATAACCTCCTCGGGTGGAGGAAATGGGAAATCGTTAAGAAAATCCTTGATAATCGAGAAGTCCTCATCGTTGTCGAGGTCTTCGTTACAAGTACGTGGAACATCGAATTCTTCCAACGTAAAACCACCACCTTCAAATGGAGTGTTGGTTGGTGTCGAATTATCAAGAATTGGATCTAACATAGTGGGATTGCCACTAGTTTCTTCATCACCAAAACCTAGAACTTATTGTGAAAATTCCTCGCAAACCACGTCGATCATATCAACGAGGTTTATGGTTGCAACGGAATAAACATGAGAAATTTGAGAGTTTTGAGTTGCGTTTATAACAAGTTCCTCGTCGTTGAAACGTAAGGTGATCTTTCTAGCATGAACATCGATCAAAGCCATAGACGTATCTAAAAACGAACGACCTAGAATGAGAGGAACTTGAGGATCCGTGGGGATATCAACAACGATAAAGTCTACGGGATAGTAGAACTTCCCCACTTTCACAAAAACGTCTTCCGCCAAACCACATGCGAGAATCGTGGAATGGTCGGCCAACTCGATAGACATTAGTGAAGGAGTAAGATTAGGAAGATTGAGCGACTTGAAGATTTCAAGTGGCATCAAGTTAATGCTAGCACCAAGATCGGCCAAGGCGAAGCATTCCTCCATATCTTGGATTTCACAAGGAATCAAGAATTTACCGGGATCACCGACTTTTTGAGGTATGCGATTAAGATAAACCGACAAACAACTAGACAATTGGTGCAATTTCTCCTTGTTGTTCAACATACTCTTAAAGTTAGCGGCAAATCGAGGCATCATGACCAAAGCATCGGCAAAACTCACATTAAAGTGCAAATCACGAAACATTTTCATAAAAAGCTCAAATTGGTAATTGTCGCGCTCTTGACGTTTCTCCTTCCTAAGTCTCGATGGATAGGGCAAAGGTGGTGTGGGTTGAGGCATAGTAGGCATAGCCTTTGGAATCTCGGGTTCCAATGATGGTAATGGGTCAACCGTAGGTGTGGCATGAGCGGTACTTCGTGGGATTGGGACATACTCCTTTTGAACCACCACCTCGGGTTCTTCCTCAATTGCTTCCTCCGTAGGAGCAATTGGTTGAGGAGTCGGTTCCTTAAGTGTCTTACCACTACGTGTGGTAATCACTTTCATCTCAACCTTAGGGTTGGATACGGTGTTGCTAGGAAGACTACTCGAAGATGGTTTACATATTATTGCCTCAAACATAGACGAGATTTTATCTTCAAACACGGATTGCCTCTTCTCAGCTTTAATCATTTCTTGTTTAATCTCGTGTTGCCCTTGTTCCATTTTTTGTTGGTTTTGTTGTAACCTAGTGACATTTCCTTCCATCTTGTTGGTGTGGATTTTAAGTTCATTAGCTAACTCATTTTTCAACTCTTTCTTCAAGTCGTTCTTAAACTCGGATCTTAGGCTAATGATTTCTCTTTGAATATTGTCAAACCTAGCATCATTCCCACTAGCGTATTCAACAAACTCACTTGGAAGATCTTTCAATGTTTGTAAACCTTTGTTGTTGTTTTGAAAATCATTTTGATTCTTGTTTGAAACTTGATTATTAGCCCCTTGATTCTCATATTTTCCCTTGTTGTAATTGTTTTTGAAACCAACTTGATTGTTGCGATAGTTGTTGTTAGCATTTTGATTTGAACCAAAACCCGGTGGAGTCAATTGATTAGAGCGGGAAACTTGACCGTTTTGGTTGTAATTTCCCGTGGCCGCGAAGGCACTCGAAGTGTTACCACCGTTGGTAATGCACTCGGAGAAATCATGACCTCCACCACAATACATGCAAGAAACCTCAACCGCTTTAGCCGTAGCGGGAGCACTTTGTTCACCAACTTTAAACTCAATCAAAAGTCCTTTAAGCTTATCAAAAATCTTGTTTTCCAAGTTCGCCTCAATTTGGCAAGCATCGATGGTAGTAGACAAAGAAGGTGAAGCCGAAGACGATGCCTTACGAACACTAGACGTGCTACGAGGACTATACACCTTAGATCTATTCTCAATTATCACCAAAGCTTCCTCAACCGTTTTACACAAAAAATTACCACCCGCGGCGGCATTCAAATAATCCCTTTCATGATCATTAAGTCCATTGTAAAACGTGTCAATTTGATGCAAGTCGGAAAAACCATGATGAGGACATTCATGTAACATTTCCTTAAACCTATTCCAAGCCGTTGAAAAACCAAACTCTTGTGAAAACTTTGAAATCTCATTTTTCAAGTGCGTAGTCTTAGAGGGCGGAAAAATTGGTTCACAAATTTAGACACGAGATCCTTCGACGTCAATATAGAATTTGGTGGCTCTTTCTCTAACCAAATTTTAGCGGGCCCCGCTAAGGAATACGGAAAAAGCATCATCTTAATCGAGTCATTCGAGACATCCTTAAACTTGCAAGTGGCGGTAAGACGATTGAATTGGCGGATATGGTTGTGCGGATTGTCCTTCTCATCACCACGGAATTTGTTGTTTTGGATCATCGACAACAAACCCGTTTTCACCTCAAAATTCTCCGCAAGGATAGCGGGAATCACAATAGCCTCTCCATATCCCTCGGTGGGTGCTTGAAGTAACTCCATCATAGTTCGATTCACCATCGTTGGTGCTTCTCTTACAATGGGTTCGTCAATAGGAGACTCCTCACTAGAAAGATTGGGAGTGGGAGTTTTGTTCTTTCGTTTACGTGCACGTCTTGCTTGATTACGAGTTAGCATAAATGTCACGTACAACGAGGGGACGAGCAAAGAAGATTCTTTTTGGTGTTTTATATTTTTCAAATTTTTTTTTGTGGTTTTTGATTGTATTAACCTTTTTTTTGGAATTTGGTGAATTTATTAAGTAGACACAAATCTACAAATATCCTCCTTAATCAAATCTCTCGATTAAAGAAGCCTCAAGGAATGAAAACGATCACGTAAAGTGAACGCCTTCGATGACTTTAGAACGTTGGTGGAACACCAAAACGTTCAAGAGGGTTCAATCAATGGAAACCAAGAAAATATATATGATACTTAGTAATACTTTGGAGGCAAAACCCTCGATTAGCTCTCAAAATAAAATACTCACAAGCAAGCGGGGAAACGAGGCGGCGCGAAGCACTTAAGAGCCTTCTTCCTTAGGATATATTTTATAATATCCGCCTTATACCCACCTTATAGTTTGTATTTTTCAAGATTGAGCTTCACGAAAGTATTTATCTATTTTTGCCTTTTTCTTTGGTTTGAGATTCGAATACAATGATTGGGTAATGACCTCCCAAGTCAAGGTTGTGATTTCTCACGTATTTGGAGTACTTGTGAATTTATTGTTCTACGTATACACTATAGTAATAGTATTCACACAAAAACCGAAAACCGATAATACGTATTAGAAGAGTGCTACTAATACAAATACTATTTATGGTTAGTATATAAAAACAACAATTCCAAATCAAAACACAACACGCCTCCGCGGCAGCGGCGCCAAAATGATGTAGTGGTTTTACTACTCTTTAGGAAAAGAGAGCAAATAGGGCAAGTAATGAATACGACGATTTAGGAAAACCGTGTATTAATGACCCTAAAATGAGTTCGTTCTCAAGGAGGCTAGTGTGTTATGTGTGTAATGACTTGGATTAGATTTGTGATTATATTTTTGAGAAAGAAAAGTAGAAATCAGATTAGAAGAGAATGACGGTTACGAAGACGGATTAAACTAAGTCGAAAAAGGTGTACACGTAAAATCGTAAAAAGCACTAAAATTAAAATTTTACCCTAAAAATTCCTAAAAATTACAAAAATCCACAATAATATTCTAAGAGTTTACAAAAAATTCAAACTTGCCAAAACCTTTTAATTAATTAGATAATGACTTTTTAATGCTAATTAAAGCCATAAAAATCAAAATTAATTATTAAAAAGTCCCAAACAAGATTTTAAAGTTTGTAAACCTCAAAAATACCCTAATTAAGCTAAAAAGTATTTTTCAAAATTTTAAAAACACTAAAAACTATTTTTAAACAATTAAAAACTACTAAAATCAATTAAAACTTAAATTAATTCTAGAAAATAATTAAAAGACTCTAAAAATATTTGGAAAGTTGCAAAATTCCTAATTAAGTGTTTAGAACCTAGGAAAAATATTAAAACTTAGAAAATCAGACTTTTAATTTTTAACAATAAAATAATATTAAAATATTATTAAAAATCCAAAAATCATAAAAATTTCTAAAAACTTGCAAACTAGCTTAATTTAACCTAAATAACTCAAAAATGAAAGTGAAATTACCTAAATACCCTTAATGGGCCTAGAAAATGGGCTAGACCCAAAACAGTACCTAATTGGGCCAAATTTGGGCCCAATAACAAAAAGTGTTCAAAATAAGCCCAAAAAGCACAGGTTGACTCAAAATTGATTTTAAACAACTTTTTCCAAAGGCCCAAAAGCTGAAAGTGTGAAATAAGCTAGCTTATACCAAACAGCTTATTCTTAATGGGCTTTTTGGCCCATTAAGCTATAAGCCAATGCCATAAGCTGAAATTAAACACACAAGCTTCTTTTGTCCTAAATAAGACTTCTACAAAAAGAAATTTGAAATAAGCCCAAGGAATAAGCCTGAAAATGCAATAAGCAATCTACAGAAAACGACAAAATAGTCGTTTTTGAGTTCTAGGCCACCCCAAGTGCTGATTCAAGTTCCTAAAGCTTTTAAATGACTTAATTAAGCAAAATCAACAAAGAGTTTTCAAATAAGCTGACTCAATTAGCTGGAAAAAGCAAATAAGCACTTATGTAAAAGTCAAATAAGTTGGTTTTCTAGTAAAAAGTCAAAGTCAAAGTCCAATAAGCTCTAGTCTACTTAAATGGGTCAAATAATGAAGACCTATCACAAAAAATAAGTTGTTGCAAGTCTGGATAAGCTAAAATAGCTTATTGATAAGCTGAGTTCAATTTTACACTAGCAGGGGCTAGTTTTGAGTGTTGAGCAGTGGAAACTTTTTCCACTACTTGACTATTACTTTTTTGTCTTTAGTGACTTTTTTGGAGATTTAGATTACACAAAGGCACCCAAATGATCTTTGGATCAAAAGGAGTCAAGAACAATCAAAATATCATAATCACAAACACCCAATTGATACAGTTTAATCAATAAATCACCAGATGTTGCACAGACATGAACAAATAAGCAGTTAAGCACTTATGAGCAGTTTTAGCACAAATCAGCCAACCAAATTCAACCAAATGCATACACAAGCTATTATAAACTCCAATAGGCAAGTCTAAACAGGTTTCATGCAGTGATTCAAAGAATTAAGCAAGATTCAAGCCAATGAATGTTACTGATGAACACTAACACATGCAGTTTTACACTTTGCTGATGTATTTGACAATTAAGCCAGATTCAACACCTCAAATCTTCAAACAGGTTACAATGACTTTATTTAAACAACTTTTAGCCCTAAGCATGCATACACACTAAGTGTTCCCAAAATCCTAGGTCAAAACAGGCAATAACAAAGATTTTATAGCAGCTTGTTTGATTCAAGGCTTCAAACCCAAAAACTTGCAGCAAAACACTCTCAACAAGGCATATATCAGATATAACACACAAACACAAACTTTCCACAACACAATAACAAGATGTGATCTCAAACAGGTAGACCCAAACACCCCTTTATCTTTTCAAAATCAAAATTTTCAAAGGAAAAGTGAGATTTAAGACCACCCAAGCATCAATTAACACAATAACAAGTAAGATTAACAGATTCAAGCAAGTATAAGCCACAAAGTACACAAGAACAAATGCAACACTCAAATATCACAAAAATCCAAAGTATTATCAGATTTTGAGATTAAGGGTGTGTACCTCATAGATGTACATCCACACCCACGGATTTTGAGCTTATGTGCTAGCAAGAACAAGCACAAGCTTCCACAACAAAGCCTGCTAAGAATCAACAAGGTTAGAAACACAAGTATAAAATCAGAAACTTGAAAAATCTTGATTAATGCAACCTTGTTACCCCACACTTGATTATCCCTAAGTTATAAGCCTCACCACACCTTAATCAACACAATTAGGATGCTATGATCAACCCTATAAACCAAGAATTCCAAGGTTGAAACAAGAACTTAGCAAAATATCAAGAAAATGAAGAAAATGTGCAAACTTTTGCACACTCCTCTTTTGAAAACAGGTTTTTTTAATTCAAATTCAGTAAGCAATAAACATAAACAAGCAGAAATATGATGGCACTTGGTCTTTCTTCAACACACTTAACACAAATTTCATAAATCAGAAAAAGGGATTTACAAGTGCTTGAACAAGGAAAAACCAAACGCAAACGTAAATGCTAAGACCTAATGCCTTTATATAGGCTACAATGGGACTAAGGAAGCTGAAAAATAACATAAACCCTAGTTGTGAAGTCCCAAAAATGCCCTTGGAAAATTTGAGTATCTTGGAGTCTTGTGAAGAATTCTTGGCTGTTTGTGGTGATAGCTGGCAAGAAAATGTGATCAAAGGGTTTGTATGATGCTTAGAAAGTAAGCACAATTGTGGGACGTTGGATGACTTGCTTTTCTTGTCTTCTTCCTCAAAAGTGTAGCAGGGGAGGTCCTATGTGGACACGTGAATGATGTGATGACCAATATTAAGGTTGGGTTGTGTTAACATGATCATTAATCACTAATCTACACCATTTTAAGGTTTAATTACAAGTAATTAAGAAAACCCCAATTGTGTTCTTGGTGAATAGTTCCTTGTTTGATCTGGCTTAAGGTGGGATTTATTTAAATGTTGTGTTAAGGCACCAAGATTAATTAAGTGATTAATCTGGTGAGTGGAAGGTGACATGGCAAAATGGTGGAGTGTGATTGGTTGAAGTGGTGAGTGGGGTGAGGTGGCAGTATGTGGTTGGTTAAGGTAAGAATCATGTCTGGCCAACTTTGGTCCTTCTTCTCTTCTCCTCTTGTCTTTTCACTTTAAATAGCTATCAACGCCCAAACTAGCTTTATCAACTTTTGCAACTTTTCACTTTTGCCCCCAAAAACTTTTGTAAAATGATTTCAGGGGTATTTCTTGCCATTTTTGAATTCTTCAAGGGCTGATTTGGCATTTTGATGATGGATAATGGTCTTGACTTGTATGTTGAGCATTTTGGAGGACTGAAATTGCCAAGTCTTGTTTGATGAGGGACCATTCTTGCCAAATGTTGAAAGTCAAGGGTCCTTTTTGTAATTTTGGGATTTTCATAGGACCAAACTTGTATTTTCTTTTACTTTGAAGGACTTCATGATATATTTGACTTTGTGGAGGATAATGATTGACAATTTAGCTTTGTTGAGGGGCTAAACTTGCCAATTCTTCAAAGTGGAGGGCCCTTTTTGTAATTTTGACAAACTTTAGGGACCAATCTTGTAATTATGAAGATACAAGGGTATAAAGTGTCAGTTCTTCCATATTGGAGGACCCTTCTTCATAATTATTCAAATCTTCAAGGGTTAATCTTGGGAAAGTCTTCATTAGGGCTTGGTTCATTGTGCGGCTTCGTTTCCCGTGTTAGTTTTTGCATGATTCTTGTGATCTTTTATCATTTTCTCAATATCCGTACCTAAAATACACAAGAAACAAACACAAGCATATATACGGGTATTTTGATGATATTTAATGCATTTTAAGCCCTATTTGGACGATGAGACTATGTATAAAAGCAGTCTCATCAGTGGTGAAGGCGCAGGTGTAGGTAAAGGTTGAGATGTTGAAGGGTTCTTCTTGGGGACATCGTCATGACGAGGCGGAGACGGTAATGGTGCACTAATACTAGGTGTGGGAGGAGTAGGGATAAATGGTGGTGGAGGAGGTGTAGATGATGGGGGCGGGATAGGTGGTCCTACTATGGTAACTCCACTACGGGTAGTAATAGCACTCACATTCGCTCGCGGATTGGTGACGGTGTTAGAAGGTAGAGAACTCGAAGTAGAAGGTTGAGCGGCGGGCAAGAAACTAGCAAGCATATTCTTCAAATCATTCGTTTGATTGCTGAAGGAGGATTGAATATTATCTCGAAGCTCGGATCTTATGTCATTCCCTTGCTTGGTAATATCTCCTTTCAGATTGATAATTTGGCTCTGTAGATTCTTGATTTGCTCACCTTAGGTTCTCATCAAATCTTCAACATCCGGATTGATGGGTGGGGCTTGTTGAGCGGGTAGGTGATAAGGATTAGAAGATCTTGGTGGGATTTGGTTGCTTCTATTATAGTTGTTGGCGGGGTTTTGGTTTTGAGGAGAAAAACCGGGTGAAAGGTAGTTGTTTGACCGGTAACTCAACAAATTTCTATCCCCTTGAGGTCGAGCTTGGTAATTTTCCGGTGAACAATTACCATAAGCTGCATACACATTTTCTTGATTTCCTTGAGTAGAAGGACAATCAGTGTATGAGTGTGGACCGCCGCATGTTTCACAAGAAGGTGCAACCGCTTTAACTTGATGTTGTTGGTTTGTAGCGAGAAGCAAGATATTTTTGTTCATTTCAGTCATCATGCGGGTGAATTCGGTCATGTCGGGGCTTGCTGAAGTAGAAGAAACATTGACTCTCGGGTTGTTCCTTGAAGAAGCGGAGAAATCCCAGTTTTTGTGGTGAGTAGTCATGTTCTCAATAAGCTCTCTACACTCCTCGGATCTCCTTTTCATAAATGTGCCACCGGCGGCTGCATTAATCGTATCATGATCACGAAAAGTCAAACTGTTGTAGAAAGTATCAATTAATGTCACAGGGAGCATGTTGTGGTTTGGACAACGATCGATCAAGACATTATATCTTTCCCAAGCATCAAAAAGAGATTCATCGGGGTCTTGCATGAAACCGCTGATTTGATTGCGAAGGCTCGTGACCATGGATGGTGGAAAGTAGCGCGATAAAAAGCGTTGAGTCATGTCATCCCATGTATGAATTGAATTCTTCGGGAGACGATCAAACCATTTCTTGGCGTGATGTGATAAAGTATGTGGGAAGAGTTGTAGGCGAAGAACATCCATTGTGGCACCGGGCAACTTCATGCTTTGGGTGATTGTAATGAACTTGTCGAGGTGTTTGTTGGCATCATCACCAGGCATTCCTCGAAAAGGATTTGTTTGCACTTGCTGAATCATGTGGTGCTTCAACGAAAACTCCGGAGCCGTGATTTGCATCGGCGCAATCGGTCCTCCTCGTCCAAACATGGTGGGTTGACAAAGCTCCTCCATTGTCCGAAGATCGGGCTGTGGAAGAACATTGTTGTTATTATTGAGGTGCGGTGGATTATTGTTGTTGTTAACACCTGCCATACTTAAATCTTCTCGAGTCTCGGGCTCTTGATAATTAGAAGATCTAGTACGCATACACCTACAAAGGCAAAAGAAAAAGAAACCAAACACAAAGAGAATATCTACACAATAAAGATAAAATCTTTTTGGATTTTTGAAATTTTTAATTTTTATGGTTTTTTATCAATTTTTAATTTTTATGGTTTTTTTTATCAAGTGAACGGATCCCAAAAAGCAACGCGTCTCTCACAGAAAACCGTTAATCTTTACGAAAAGAGCCGGCAGCGGCGCCATTTGATAACTAGCATTTGGCCAGGTAAAAAGATTCGTTGATGTATGTCTAATCGAGTTGATCTGGTTTAACTATGTGACTCAGTCGTTCTTTGGTGAAACAAAAGTTGTGTCGTTGTAGTAGTTAAAAATGCAAGACTATTAAAGTAAAAGGCAGGTAAAGTAAATCTAAGTCTAGTTTAAAAATAAATGGCAAGTATTTAAAAGCGTGACGGAAAATTAAAGGCACTAAAAGTAAATAACGCAAACTTAAATCTAACTAAGGCAAACTTTAAACGCGACTAAAACTTAAACTAAGTCTAGACTAAAATAAACCTAAGGCAAGTAATCTTAAAGTGCGACTAAGGAAAAAGGCGGGAAAAATAAAGCTTGAAAATTAAAAACAGAAAGTTAAGAAACTGAAATTAAAAGAACCTGAAAAATAGCTCGTCCGGAATAAGCCTTCGTTCAGAATAAACATTCATCCGGAATGTCACCTTCGTTCGGAATGTTCTTCTTCACTCGGAATATTTACCCAAAACCTTGATCCGGAATAAATCCTTTATCCGGAATATGTCACTTATCCGGAATAAAGTCTTGATTCGGAATAATGGTCTTTGATGCGGAATGTTGCTGATCCGGAATAATATTCCGAATAGAACTCCTTGATCCGGAATATGTCACTTATTCCGGATGGAAGCCCTTGATCTGGAATATCTCCTTGATCCGGAATGTTAGGTGGATTCGGAATGTCAGATATTCCGGATGAACCGTTTGATCCGGAATAATAAATTATTCCGAATAAACTAATTGATCCGGAATGTTCTTGCTGATCCAGAATAACTTCCTTGATCCGGAATATTGGATATTCCGGATGAATCACTTTGGATAACCCTTTGATCCGGAATGTTTTGCTGATGCGAAATGTCCTCTTCACACAGCCTTGATCCAGAATGTTTAATATTCCGGATGAACGACTTTGATCCGGAACTTTTTCAACAACAACCTTCACTTGGAATGTCTGGGATTTGATCCGGAGAGTTTCCTGAGAACAGTAACAGAACAAGCGAAGAACACGCAATACACAGGTATATACGAATCTAACCAAAACTTAATCAAATCAAACAAAAGATTAAATCAAAATAAACAAATAACATCTACTAATCATAAACAAACAATGCAAAACAATCAAAATAACAAAAATAACCACAATAATCAAAACCCTTTTTAATCAAATCAATAAAAATAAGAACATGAACATGAACAAATAAGCATAAAGATTAAAGAAAGGAAGATAGGAGATTGACAATAAAAATAAAGATTGACAAGAATTAAAAGGAAACTTACTTGAAATTAAAGGTATTTAAGGTGCAAGACAAGTATTTAAATTTGACAAGTAATTAAATGTACATGAATTTAAATGTGCAGGAAAGTAAAATGGAAGAAATAGTTTGTCAAGCTATCCAACAAAATGAAAATGAATTAATCCTAATCTATATATAGGGGAGATTAAGGAGTGCTTAGGAAGCTTCCTCCCTCTTTCATCTTTTCTTAATTGCACACTTAAGTCCTTAAGCCTTTTAATCTTCTTCAATCTTGGACTTAATGACTTTTGTCTCGGGATTTCTTTGAACTCGTCTTGTAATTCTTCAATAAATTAGACTTGAGTTCTTCGGCTTTTAGTAAACTTCCGTCTTTTGACTTTTTCTTCGATAAATCTTCAGAATTGGTCTTGGACTTCCGTTCTTTTTTCACTCTTGACTTCTTGACTTCGTCTTTCGTCTTTTTCTTCGATAAAAGCCCGTGAATGCCCGTGTTTTCTCCACTTTTCACAATTTCGTCCTAAATCACAATAAAAACACAAACCACGCATAATTCCGACATAAATGACATAAAATACACGTTTTGGCTCGGTTATTATTTTAATTAAGTGGTAAAAAGGATGGGTGTTTACACAGCTATCAGCCAGCGGTTGGTAACCAGATGGGAAACATTATGGCTGCAAGGGCTGAGAATACTGGTACGGGAAATGGAAACAACAATCGTCAAGTTCAGTGCTACAACTGCAGGGCATTTGGTCATTATGCTAGAGATTGCACAACCAAAAAGAAGAGGGATGCTGCTTATCTTCAGACTCAGCTTCTCATAGCATAAAAGGAAGAGGCAGGGATTCCACTTCAAGCTGAGGAATTTGATATTATGGCTTCTGCTGCAGAATATGATGAGGAAGAAGAGGTGAATGCCAACTATATCTTGTTGGCAAACTTACAGCAAGCATCAACCTCAGGAATGCATGATGACAAAGCTCCCGTCTATGATTCAGACGGTCCCTCTGAGGTACACCCAAGTTTTGATGATAATGATATATATAATATGTCTAATCAGGAGGAAGAGTATACTGAGATGCTTGAGCCCTACATTGAGACACACGAGGATCAAACGAATAATAGTAAAATTGTTTTGAATGAGCCTAGTGTGGACCTTAGTGTGGATCAAGTTGCTCAGCCTACAACCCTTCCTGATGAGACACATGCGTATTATAAATCTCTATTTGATAAGCTTGCTAAGGATGTAGATCATGCTACGGTGGTTAATAATAAGTTTAGAGAAACTAATGCCAAATTGACCACTGAGCTTGCGGGATATAAGGAACGGGAGAAAAGTTTTGAGATTCATCATGATAAAATCAAGGAACTTGAACAAGCTCATGCTACATCGGTTTATCAAGAAAAATGCACCACTAAGAAATTAAATGCCTTACACTTAAGTAGTGCTAAAAAGATAAGCGAATTGAATGATGAAATCACTTCTCTTAATAAACAGCTTTCAACTGAAAAATCTATTATTTTGGATTTAAAAGAAGAACGAAAAAAGCTGAAACATGATTTCAAAATTCGAGAAGATGGGCTTCTTGAAGATTTTTGTAAAGCTCAGGATAGGATTAGAGAATTAGACAACCTTTTAGTAAAACGTGGCCAAACTATGCAGACAATAAATATGCTCGCACCAAAAGTGAATGAGATAAATTACACTCGATACAAATTGGCTTTAGGTTGTCCTCTTCCCCCTAATCCCGGATACCTTAAGCAAGTTCAGGCCACTAATGAAACTTTATATAATGGTAGTGTGCTATTGTCTGATGAGCATGATCCTCCTAGTGTGCATGATTCCGAGGAAACTACTGAACTTGCTGTAGAGACACGTTTAAGAATGAAAAAGCTTGACAAAGAAGTGATACCCGTTTATTATCCGAAAGTTAATCCTCCAACTGTTTTTGTTCGGTCTAAAACGAATACTGAAATGCTTTTGCTACCAAGTGAGGAATTGTCTGATGACCCTCCTAAACCGAGTATCACTCGCCGATTTCTAAACGAGCTTAAAGATAACTTTGTCATCCTTAAACGTGTTGTTAATTCAAAAATAACTGGAGGTAATTTTACATCAACTGTTCAGATTGAGGTTTAGAAAATTCTTCAAAACGATATTAATCCGATTATTAATCAAGTTGATGCTCGGTTAGGAAATTTGGAAAACTCTTCTCTAAAAGAATTAGCCAACTTTGTTGAAGACTTTAAATCATTAACGAAGGAAGCTGATGAATCTCTTGATAAAATCAAAGTTTTGGAAAACGATCTTGAACGCCTCTCTAAAGCTCGTGATTGTAGTGATAGTAGCCCTGTTGAGTTAGGTACCTCTATGTTGCATAATGAAAACCTCCAAACTGAGCTTGATCTTATGAAAGAGAAAATGGAATCTTATGTCATTAAAAAGGATAAAGAATTCACCGATCTTTGGAATAAATTTGTCAAAAAATGTGATGAATGTAAATATGAAAAGATTTTGTATGAAAAAGCTTACAATGAAATGCAACAAACAATCGCACGGTTGCAGGCTCAGTTAGGAGGGGGTTCGGAAACGAATTTGGCCTCGTCAGGGTTAGAGAGTGCTAGTGGTGGTAATGTTCAGAAGCTTAAGGCTAAGATTGTAGATTTAGAATCTGTTGTTGTTTCATAAGCGGGCTGTTGAACAAAGTAAGTCTGTCTATCAGAAACTTATTGATAAAATCTGTGAGAACTGTAAGTTAAAGGCCTTGTTAAAAGATAAGACTTCTGAACCTAGCTTGATTGTGGATACGATGATCCAGAAACCAGCAACCTCGGGACCTACTCGTATTGCTGTGACACCTTTTCCCAAGGTTGCTGGAACGAAAACTGATGTGATTGCCCCAGGAATGTTTCGTATTAGTTCTCCCTCTGTGCCTAGCAAACAACGTAAAGCAAGCGTTAGGACAAAACCGATCACTATAACTCAACCACAAGTTATTGATTTAAAAAGTGCTAATTCTAATAGACGCGTGTCTTCTTCTACAGGAATAAACAACTACACTAAGAGCAGAAGGCCACAACCTACGAGCAATACAAGGAATGATAGGGTCCCTTTTGCCTCTAGAAGTAGTCGCCCCAAGATCAATAATGTGGAAGTAGAAGAACACTCTAGGAATTTACCGCTTTTTAATCATAATCAGAAACCTAATTCTTCTGAATGTAATGACTTTAAACTTGCTATTCGGAATGAAAAATCTGAAGTTATTTGTGCTAAATGTAATAAATGTTTCTTTACTTTTAGTCATGATGCTTGTGGTTTGACTATGAATGGGTTGAATTATGGTGGTTACACTCGAATTGACAAGCTGTCAGTCAGTGAACAACAACGCACTCCTAAGGCTAAGGTGTATGTTCCAAAAAGTACGCATGTAGGGTCCACAGAAAGTCTTGCTAAGCCTAGTAGCCCTAGATTCACCTCTAAATGGTTGCCTACTGGTAGACATTTTTACTGTAGTGGCAAAATTATCGACACTAGTAGATCTCATACTGACAGTGAAACGTCGGTATGTGATACGGCTTAATTATCTTCTAACCCTACAGGAACCTATTTCATCGGTTGCCAAAATATTTTCTTCTCTTATCATTGCCAGGCTGTTGAAATTTGTCTCTGGTGCGTGGACTCGGGCTGTTCCAAACATATGACTGGGAATCGAAGTCTTCTCAAAAATTTGTATGGCATTTCATGGGAACTGTTCGATTTGGAAATGATCATGTTGCGGCAATTCTAGGCTATGGTGATCTTCATTGGGGAAATATAATCATCACCAGAGTCTCTTTTGTTGATGGCTTGGGACATAATTTGTTCTCGGTTGGGCAATTTTGTGACTCGGACTTGGAGGTTGCTTTCAGAAGTCATACATGTTTTGTAAGAGATCTTGAAGGAATTGATTTGTTGAAAGGAAATCGTACCACCAACCTTTACAACATTGATCTTTTTCAAATGTCTGCTGCTTCTCCAATTTGTCTCATGGCCCGAGCTACATCAACAAAGTCATGGTTATGGCATCAAAGGTTATCTCATCTTAATTTCGATGCCATCACCCAACTTGCGAAAGATGATCTTGTTACCGGTCTTCCAAAGTTTAAATATACAAAAGACTATCTTTGTCCTTCATGTGAGCAAGGTAAAAGTAAGAAGAAGCCTCACAAACCCAAACCTGTTCCCAAATCAACGAATAGGTTACATCTCCTACATATGGATTTGTGTGGCCCAATGAGAATCAAAAGTATTAATGGAAAGCGGTATGTCCTTGTCATTGTGGATGACTATTCTCGTTACACATGGGTTCATTTTCTTGCTTCAAAAGATGAAACCCCTGATGTAATTATTAATTTCCTGAAGAAACATCAGTGCTACTTCAATCCCCTGTTGTCACTGTAAGAACGGATAACGGTACAGAATTCACCAATCAGAAACTGAAAGCTTATTTTGACGAAGTTGGGATTTCTCATCAAACTTCGGCTGTAAGAACTCCAGAGCAAAATGGAGTTGTGGAACGGAGGAATCGTACGTTAGTTGAAGCTGCTCGGACGATGCTTCTCTCCTCCAGTGCACCGTTATTCCTTTGGGCTGATGCTATAGCAACTGCATGTTATACTCAAAACCGCTCCATTATTCACACTCGCTTCAACAAAACACCTTATGATATCATTAATGGAAGAAAACCAGATATTTCATTTTTACATGTCTTTGGTGCTTTATGTTATCCGAAGAATGATCGTGAAGATATCGGTAAACTTGAATCTAAAGGTGATATTGGCTTTTTCATTGGTTATTCATCAATTGCTTGTGCTTACAGGGTTTATAATCGAAGGACAAGAAAGGTAATGGAGACTATGAACGTTACCTTTGATGAACTCTCGGGTATGGCCTCTCAGCATAGAAGTTCACATCCCGAGCTTCAAGGTCAGACTTATGGACACGTAAGTCCAGGACTCGCGCTTCAATTTGCACCGTCAGCAATCTCATCGTTACAACCATCGGAACTTGACTTGGAATTTTTATTTGGGCCAATCTATGATGAATATATGGAGGGTCCTTCGTCATTTGGTGTTCCACAAAATGCCCCGGCTGCACCTGCTACGGTAGTTCAAGAACCTCCGATTGCATCTACACCAACGGCATCTACTTCTGCACCATCTACGTCAACCTCAACCATATTGCCTCCAAATATTCCAACCACTTCTCCGACTGCTGACACAACACAACAGCATTCTCAGCAAATTCCTAATCATGTTCATCTTCAGAATGAAATAGTTGCTGAAAATGCAAACAATGCGATGCTCAACGAACATGAGTTTGTTAACCCATTTGCGGCTGCCACAAGTACTACTCAGCCTTCAACATCATATGTGGATCCGTCGAGCTCGCATCAAGTTTCTCATACACTTCCACATGAACACAAATGGACTAAGAATCACCCTTTGGTTCAAGTGATTGGCAATCTCTCACGACCAGTCTCAACACGAAATCAGCTGCGTACCGATGGTGATATGTGTATCTATGCACTATCAGTCAGCATAATGGAACCAACAAGTGTGAAAGAAGCAATGACCGATGCATCATGGATTGAGTGTATTCAAGAAGAACTCAATCAGTTCATCCGGCTTGATGTATGGGAGTTAATACCTCGTCCGGACAATATCGACCCCCTTACTCTGAAATGGTTATTCAAAAACAAGATGGACGGGGAGAAAACGTTCATTAGGAACAACACTCGGTTAGTTGTGAGAGGTTATAAACAGAAGGAGGGAATTGACTTCGCAGAATCCTTTGCCTCGGTTGCTCGAATGGAAGCTATTAGGATTTTCTTGGCATACGCTGCACACAAATCATTCACAATGTATCAAATGGACGTGAAGACGGCTTTCTTGCATGGGCCGTTAAAAGAAGATGTGTATGTATGTCAACCTGAAGGTTTCATTAATACCGAATATCCAAGCCATGTCTACAAGTTGAAAAAGGAAATTTATGGTTTGAAACAAGCACCGAGGGCATGGTACGACGAATTATCATCTTTTCTTCTACAAAATCACTTTAGCAAAGGAGCCATTGATCCAACGTTGTTTATCAAGCACTACGGCAACGACATCTTGGTGGCTCAGGTCTATGTAGATGATATTATATTTGGTTCTACTAACCCAAAATATTCCATATTATTTGCCGACCTTATGAAAAGTCGATTCAAAATGTCCATGATGGGGGAAATGACGTTCTTTCTTGGTCTCCAAGTTCACCAATCCCCCCGTGGTATTTTCATAAATCAGTCCAAGTATGTGCTTGAGATTCTAACGAAATTTGGTATGGATAACTGTGATCCTATTGGTACTCCAATGGACACTAAACACAAGCTTGATTTGGATAAGAAAGGGACATTTGTAGATGCTACAAAATACCGAAGTATGATCGGGTCCCTTATGTACTTAACCTCAAGCAGACCGGACATTGTGCATGCTACTTGTTTATGTGCTCGGTACCAGGCTAAGCCAACCGAGAAGCACCTCAAGGAGGTTAAAAGGATCTTTCGTTATCTCCGGGGAACCATTAACATGGGTCTCTGGTATACGAAGGATTATGGTTTTAATCTCACTGGTTTTTCAGATGCCGATCATGCAGGGTGTCATGATACATTCAAGAGCACTTCCGGTGGAGCACAATTCTTAGGCGAGAAGCTAGTGAGCTGGTCATCAAGAAAACAAGACTGTACGGCGTTGTCCACCGCGGAATCAGAATATGTGTCTTTATCCGTGTGTAGTGCTCAAGTCCTTTGGATGAGAACACAACTCACAGTTTATGGCTTTTACTTTAACAAAGTCCCTATTTATTGTGATTCACAATCAGCCATAGCCATATCCTACAACCCGGTCCAACACTCCAAGACCAAGCACATAGTTGTCCGATTCCATTTCATTAAGGAGCATGTGGAAAAAGAAATGATCGAACTGTTCTTTGTCAAGACGGACTACCAACTAGTCGACATCTTCACCAAAGCTCTTTCTCAAGACAGATTTGAATTCTTGGTTCGTCGACTTGGTATGCGTAGTTTCACTCCTGATGAACTTGAACGTCTTGCACATTCGCAGTAATCTTGTATATATTTATCAGAAAATCAAAATACAAAAATATAAAACCTATAAAAACGAAAAAAAATGAGAAAATCTTTCAAAATTACCAAAAATATTCTTCTCCGACATGTCTCTCAGCATCGATAATATGGACGTACTTAGAAATGATGTTCAATAACGACACAGGTACGTACATAAAGTTCAAATGAGAGTTCAAATGTTTTCAAAACATGTCTTTTCTATTTTCTTCTCATAATGGCTTATAGTCACATGTCAGACTATAACCCGGTCCACAAAGAAAGGAAAGTCTTTGACTTATCCTCAACAACGAGAAATTAATTTTTCTCGGTCATGGGCTTATATCAAAACATTCAAAGTTTTAAACTCATGAACACAAGGAAAATGTTCATTCATGAACATTATTCCTTAACAACGAGAAAGTAAGTTTTCTCGGGTTTTTGAGCACAATTTTTTCAAAGTATTTCAAAACTGTGTGCTCATATACTCCCCTAATTTTAAATAGAATTTCTTTTCGAGGGGGAGTACAAACTTTCATGCAACATTATTCTCTCCATGTTTCATCACTAGTTTCACAAAAATTTCAATATCATGCAATTTTTGAGGGGGAGAAGAGTGATTAAAATGTGTTATCTTGGATAAGATCCTTGATATAAGTGCTTTCTCTTCCGAATATGTGCAAAAACCTTTTCGTTTATGATGCACATATGTAGGGGGAGCGTTTTGGTGATACAAAAAACCTTCAAGGTGTAAACACTGATTTCTTCAACACCTTGATTGCTTTTTCAACAGGTTTTTCTGGTTACGATATCTATATCCTTCAACACATTAATTCACGATGGTATTGGTGTCAAAAGGTGGTTAGGTATTCGTCGTATGATCCAACCAGAGCCGGAGGGATCTTCCCAGGGACAATCCATTAGAAAATAGAAGTCCTTAGGAAAGAAGGAGTAGTTGAGTGTACGGGAATAATGTCGACTAATGACTTAAGCTAGCACTGGAACAATCACAACAAGGTGCTAGTTATGACGTCTTGGTAAGCATTCAAGGGGTTGAAGAATGAAAAAGAAATGTAAGGATAAAGGGTGTAAAGAAAGAAGCCCTCCATACAACTTAGGCAGAAACCGGGTCAATACATCGACTATCAGAATCATGTTGATGATTTCTGGTATTGAAGACAAAGCATCATGGACCCAGTGATGCAATGCACAACCCTTCCCAACCTACTCAAGCTTCTCTCAAAAGAAGTTTGTTTTATTTTCACGGAGTTCAACTCACTTCTATCAACTTTCTCACTCCGAGATAGTAGATATTGAAAAGGTGGCAGTCTGCTCCAGCCTCCGATCACCAAATAAACATGCACTTATAGAGTCTAGAGCCAACGAGATTCATCAAAAATCTCATTAGGACACTTATTCCATAGATCAATTGTTGTTCATCATTAGAACACAAGCGATGATTTACAGAGTCCTACGCTCTATCCTTGTGGTATTGCTAGAACATTCAGAGTGATACTCTTTAGTATTCACAGTGATGAATGGAAATCCTTCCAGTGTTAACATCAAACAGCACTGCGGTAGGTCATATGTAAGATTCACTTGAATTAAACATATGTTAACTGGAAAGCAACAGTGGTTTGATTCTTAATTGATTCAAACTCGTTCCAGGTCTCGACGCAATATCTTTATGATCTTGCCAGAACATTCAGAGTAATACTTTTCAGTATTTATAGTGACGAATGGAAATCCTTCCAGTGTCATCATCAAACAGCACTGCGGTAGGTAACTTGTGCGATTCTATATGAATCAAACTTGTGTCAACTGGAAAGAAACGATGGTTTGATTCTTAATTGATTCAAACTTGTTCCAGGAAATTGAATTGACGACTTAATCAGCAGAATGGAACTGCATGATTCACTCCTTACTATGAATTATCTTTCGATATATTCAAGTATTGAGAACGGCTACCGCAGCCGGAAACCCTCTCAAGGAAGTTCTTTGAATTTACCTAATCACAGGTACAGTATTCTTACTGTATAACGGGAAACCAGAGGAATGCAAACGGTGGCGTCGTAATTCAAGATCACATGCTCATTTAAATGAAGAAAGCTCAAGAACATCTGAAGACAAAGACTTCCGCTACTCTGATTATCAAGGGAGATTGTTAACAAGCTTTCATGTCAACTCAAAACATGAGTATGTGGGTAAAGATACAAGAACACAAGCTGGAAAAGTTACAAGATCAAGTCAAGGCAAAGATCAAAGATCCAAGATCACAAGTCATGAAAGGAACTATGAAAGAACTCTCAAGACAACGAGCTTCAAAGTCTGCAACACCAACGAAGTAAAGTCACATATTACATGACCACCCCTTAGGGGGAGATTGTTAGCCGTATTTAAAGTGATGGTCATATAATATACCGTTGCGAAGCTCGTGAAAAATACTATTCAACAGTGTCGAGAGTTCTTAGTTATTAATGTTTATGTAACGGGAATTAGTCCCGAACACACAAATGAGGAAGGCCTCCTAAACACTTACTACTTAGTATAAAAGGCCTCCTAAGCCTCATTTGTGCGTGTGTTTTCCATTTCATTTGTTTTGTAGAGAGAGAAACGTATGTGTTTCTCTCACTAGGAATTCGCAACCTTGTTTTCTCTTTTCCTTCATCTAATCTAATCTTTCTTTTTTGGTTTAATCTTCATCTTTATTTCTTGTTCTTATAATTCGTGTGTTACAATCCAACAAGCCATGTGGGTATTTCCTCCACATTCGGTCTTTTCTCATAAGTGTAATCCATTACAATATGTGAGTTTCTTCAAACATAACTACGGGAATAAGATCAGGCTAAATGTTGACTTACTTTCTCTATCCATGATGTTCACGGGTTTCTGTTGAATGCAACTTTTCGCCGATCTAAACTTTACTAAGAAACAATCAGATTTTCACTTGATAGACATTTGATCAAGTTAGATATACGAATCATAATTCACGTAGCCCTTGAAGTTCTAGGGTAGATCCAGCTTATATGCCTTTCAAACCAACTTTTACATCATCTCAATGGTCCCATACAACGGGGACTTATTTCCCATGATCTTTCAGATCATCAATTCCTTTTTCCAAGGTTACAAATTTTTGGCATAACTTCGCTACCCATCCTACACTTCAAGATCTACATTTCATATTCACATAACCTCCTGCCTACTACTGGCAGTCAATAATCAGGTCCTAATTTCAACAACCATTTCAGGTCTCGCGGGTCGGGTAATTTGTAAGGTTAGGTTTGTCATCATAGAAAACCTTAAAACCTAAAAGACATGTCCAAATCACAATGGGTATATGTCGGGTGTCTTCATCCCAACTCCTGCTTAAAGATGCTCTTATATTTTGATCCTCACAAGATTCGATCTTGATCCTAATACGAAAATTTTCAATGATAATCTCTCCAAAGGAAAACGATTATACGGTTTATTACCAAAGGTCAATCATTCAAACATAAAACAAGACTTCTAGTGCTTTGTATCATTAATTTACCTCATCCCTTCGATTGGGGTGGCAAACAGTACTCTCATCAAGGTTCGTTCCCAATGACTTCTGAGCAAATCTCTAGAAATTCGATGCGAAGTGAGGATCTTGATAGAGATGATCGATACAGGCACACCATGCTTACATAACTCCTTTAAATACAAAAGAGTCAATTTCTTCATCGAGAATCTATCATTAACAGGAATGATATTAGCATATTTGGTCAGTCTGTCGACGATGACCCAAATCGAATCAAATTCAGATGATGACCTTTGTAATAGTTAGATGTTTACTAATGTATGAGGCGATGTCTGCCTTCATAATTTGCCATCAGTACAACTTCTTTTGATAATGATACATTAAATCAGAAATGACAGGAATAGAATACTTATACTTCCAAGATTCCAACATAACTATATCTCACAATCCTCTATATTTAGACAATCACAAGTGGCCTTTTAATCATTTAGGCTCCATCGGCTTCTCAATTCTAATGGTTCACATTAGCCGCGAACCCCTTTTATTATCTATATTATCCTTTTTAAAAGCATCAGCTATATTTTAAATTGCTCGGCAATTTATTTTGCACAGTCATTATTAAGAAACACATCCTAATTGGTTCTTTATCCTTTCTATATAATGTGTCAGTATCTACATTCACTTTTCCTGGTGAAATACTTATCATGTCCACAATTCACTCAGAAATTCTTTCTTCATATTTTCTAAGTTTTATTCTAGTCTCAACTATTATTTTTATCAGTTTTGCTCAATCTGACGTTTAAAGCGTCGATAAGTAATTAAATAATAAATATTTAATTTTTTTATGAAACGTCAACGTAAAAATTTTAAATTCCTTAGTTTGTCCAATTATAGAAAAATGTTCAAAATAAATTTTAATTTAGTTAACATGATCTTTGTTAATTTATCGAAAATAATAAATAATTAATAAGATTCGTAAATGTTCGAAAAATCTTTGGTTATACTTTGGTCAAAATTTTCTTAGTTGAAAAACAAAAATTGTCGTTTCAAATTTCAAGTCATGGTTTAAATGGTTTCTTCAATCCCTCTTAGGTTGTCTTGAGGTATACACAAACATTTACCCCTAAACAGGAGTTTAGTTAAATGTTCTGGGTATAAGGGAATAATCCCTTAAAAATCCTTTGTTAAAACATTTGTCAACACATATTTGCATTTTCTTTTTGGTAAAACCCAAAGTCTTAAAAGGGCTCTTAATTTTTGAAGAGTCAATATAGATTCCATTATCTTTTAATCACATGGTCAAATAATGTAAAAGATTAAGCCTTAAATCACATGTTAATTATTCAAGGTACAGGTTTACATTGTTTCAACAATTCGGGGCAGTCTATAAGTGATTATTAACTCCTTCCTATTCTTAGAGACAAACAGATGGTCCTTAATGATCACAAGCATGAATTTATCAAATTACATCCTACACACGTGATTCACCAAATTTATGGATGATACATGTGCATTGGTTAATCCAAACAACATAACATGAAACTCATAATGTTCATTACAAGTTCTGGATGTAGTAATTGGAATAGATAATCTTTTTCGCGGACGCGAAATTGATGATAACCATGCCGTGGATCAAATTCCTGAATATACGCTAGAACCTTGTAAATGATCGAACAAATCTATCATCTTGGGTAGTGGATATCGATTTCGATCGTCAATTTACTTTCACGGTAATCAGTAAACATAAGGAATGATAACACCATAGCTTTTCATGATGACGAGCTTGGTAGAATAAAAGCTTTCTCCGACAACTGTCTCAGTTGTACGGTAATTCTTTTAATTCAGATTGTGCTGACTTACAGTGCACAAGCCACAGGTGCAGCACCAGGAATATAATCAATACCAATTCAAACTTGCATTAATGGCAAAAGTCTAGGTAATTCACCCATAAATACCTCCTAAAGTTTCAGATAACAGAATCATCTTTTAATAAATTCATATTAGGTTATTTCTAGATTATAATATCTATGACTAATTCACAACCATTCACGGTATAACTTCAAGTCTAAATGCAGGATATGGTCATCCATCAAGAATTATTTAGATCACTTTTGATAATCAACATCTTATCATTTAGGGGAATTCTACTCGAGTTCCCATCAATTAAGACAATGTCGTCATGTCATAATCAATCAATCCATTCTACTGGCACTATTAACTTTCCAGTTTCATTGTCGTCGATAAGATGTGAACTTCTCAAAAGACTAATAATAACTCATAATCCTTCACAAGTTCAAGGATATCTGGAGACATAACTAACCTTAAAAGAGTAAGGTCAACGCATAATCTACGGGAGAGATTTTCAAATCAGATACAGACAAAAACATTTAACGAATATGAATATATCCCATGTTTTCATAATTTGAGTACGCATTCGAAAGCTCCTCGGATCGTTACCCAGGTCATTCAAATATGAAATCTAATTAAAAGAGATGATAAGAACGTCGATACATCCGGTCGGGTATCAATACTCGGTAATCAGATACTTTTCCTAAGAATCTCACCACGTGTGAATTGGTCAAGAAGGGAATATCAATTGTCAATTAAGACAATTTCCATAGATGATTAAATTCGACTCAGAAGAATAATTGGTACGGGCACATATGTAGATGTCTCTAACAATATGTCCCTATTTTTCACTTCTTGCAGATCTCATAAATTTTAATCTTTCACAACTTCAAAGAAAATGTAGTGTTTATTAATCAATTTTATAGTGACTACTAATCAGTCTTGCATGGTCCCTTCTAAATTGTATGTAGGCGCGCAACTATATACAATTTCAAGATTAACGATGCAATACTCAGTTCGTCAAAATTTTATCATCATGTTTATAATAAAAACATTTTCATGCTTAATTCTTAAATAAAAATCAAAAATAATTTTACAAAGATTTTCTTTGTTATGAAAACAAATAAGTTTTCCAAGGTATTTCATAATCAACTTTATTTCAATAATGATTATTTATAAGTCTCACTTTAAATAATCCATATAGTGATGAAAATTCAGTTTTCTCAAAGGATACTGTTTTATCTTATAAAAACAATGAGTGATCTGCAAACGAGTGATGGAAAGTTGTTTACCAAGAACTAACCACAATATAATAGGAAATGAGCTTAGCCAATTAATCATGAGGTGCATGACCTCGATGGCACTCAAAAAGAATAATACACAACGTAACTCAAACCGAGATGAGTACTTGTTCATTGGTTGCATCACTAATGTGACAATCTAACATTTTCAGGTAGTGAAATATTTTCTCGTATAATATTTTGAAACTTATTTTTGTGTTGGTTGACGAACTCATAATTTACGGATTTAAATTTGGGCTTACGTGCATAATTTAGCGTCTTTTACGACTAAACCGAAAACCTTAGGATTATGTATTTACGTTTTTGAACTCCGTTTTTGATGAGACAATTTTTATTGGATTCGTTTTGTGACGTTGATTCATAATTTATAAAAAAACGTTTTTCGTAAAACGACCCGAGGGCACGCAAATCGAGAAAACTAGAATCGAGGAATACCCGTAAACTAGTGAGATGGGACAAAATACATTGTCCCACCCCACTAGCTTATATGGGACGGCACTAACATGACACCACAACCATATGTGGCATCATGTTAGCTACAAGTTTACAAGTGTAAACAAAGCTTACACTTTAAGCTTTTCCTAGCTAAAAACCATCAACTTTTCACAAACACCATTTACTTACATGCAAACCAACCTCAAATCCTCTCAAAACCTCCCACCCTTTACCGTCCACTTTCAAGCTACAAACACCCCTTTTGATCTTCTCTTGCCATGAAATACATGTTTACTAGCTCTATCATGGAGTTATCTTGAAGCCTTGATCATTTGGTGGCCATATTAACAACATTGGAGGTGATTTGCTTGTGTCCTAGGGCTGATTTCTCAACTATTGTTCTTGGTGTTTGATGATCTTGGAGTTACTTGTGGTGTTCATCAAGTTCTTGTCTTCCAAAAAAAAGAAATACACTTGGTTGGTAAAGAAGATCATCCTCTCCATTTTCTCTTGTTATTTTTGTAAAGAACAAATGTATTTTCTTTATTATTTTATATGTATATGATGTATATATGGTGATAAAAATGTTGTGTGAGGATCAAGTGTTGATAGATATGCTTAAAAAGGTTAATAACTATAAGAAATAAGGCTAAAATCATGCTTATTTAGTTGGCTGTATAAAAACAGTATATAACTAACACTTGAACTGATAAACTTGCATGGTATGATACATTTACGGTAAGTACAATATGTTATACACATGTAAGAGTTGGCCATGCAATGGAATCAATATAATGAGTGAGATATTATCAAAACAAGTTGGGTGTTCTAATCTGAATAAGCAGTTTTGTAGGGACTGTTAAGGCAAGATAAACTTAAAATGAGCAGTAGATATAACTTAGTTAAATGTAGCACATAATATGAAGAACATGTCACCCAAAAATGAGCTTCTAATTCATTATAGAACTCTAGATATGATAAAAATGGTGAACATGAAAATAAAAATCAGATTTTGAGAATTAATGTTTATTATTATTATATAAGCACTCAAATTTTATTGTATAAAATGTAAAATAAAACCCACTAACTTATGAAACTTATTTATATAAATATGTAAAAGGTTAATTAAATGGATAAATTATATAAATGGTAGTGGAATAATACTTATAAGTAATAAAAACTATAAACTTGATTTTTACGACTTTTTCGGCTATTGCCGTAAAATTAACGTTTTTCGCCAATTAAAACTTAGACGATCAAACCCGTCTAATGTAAAGTTTATAAAAGTCATATACTGATATATAAGTAACTAATACAAGTAAAAACCGATAAAACCCGAACTATAGGACATACGGACATTAACGAGCTAACTAAGCATATTGGACTAATAATTGGACTAAATAAGTTAACCACTTATAAAAAGAATTTATTGGGCTTAACCCATTTGGGCCCAACATGGAAAGTATATATACTGATAATATAGGTATAAAATGGATTAAAACAAGTTAAAGAACTTATACTAAGCTTAATGGACTTAAAATAGGTAAATAGGTAAAACTAGTAAACTAGTAAAAAGTTACCAAAACGTAAACACTAAAATGAGTAAACAAGGATATATAAACCCACTTGATCATCATCATATGTACAAAATCATCATATGTATATTGTTATTTTGATAAAAGTCATTGGACAAAGTCTAAGACCGATTATTATATATATAGGTTTCCGTGACCGAAGCACGCCCGTAGCCGATAATCCGCCTTTCATTATCAACGTGAGTTCATAGCCTCGCACTCTTTTAAATGTTTTATAAAATGATTTGTAAACCCGCGAGGGAGATAACATGCTAGATTTTGATAAAAATAGAACACAAGTAGTCCCGATGGTATGCTTAATGAGATGGACCCGAATGATGCTATGACCCTATAAACGAGACTAAAAGGATTATTAGTAGTTAGGTTATGTCACTTAAAGTCCCATTAGCATGAATTGTGAACTACCGGGATTTGGTAGACGCTTATGCATTTGATAGTACTATTTAGGGACGATCACCCCAGTTCGCGCCTTGACGGTTGATCCCCGTCGTACCACATTGATTGGTAAGCGAATTTATGTATGAGAAGATTCCATAGCGCGATTTTTGTGACGACACGCTAACTTAGATGGGCAAATTGTTTGTCGGGTTCGCGGCCCGCTGTTTTCATAGTAAGGTAACAATGTCATGCGGCTAATAATAATCCTATATAATCTAAATATCCGATATGATACGACGCTAATAACGATGAAAATATTACCTATCATGGTAATATAGAGGCTACGGTCTCATGGACGGTTTAAGATGTATGCTTGATTTATATATTGCCTGACTAGCAATATGAGGACTTACTTCCGATATTATACTTGTGTTCTGATATTAAATGATTGTTTTATATAACGGTTTTTATTAAACTCTATGAATTCACTCGGCATTCGCTGATATGATTTTTGCATGTTTTTATCTCAGGTGCTTGAAGGTAATCCGGATGGAGATCGACTCTGATGGCCCACATAATATTAAAAATGTTCATTCGATCTATGTTTTGTAAACTTAATTACTTGTATAATTTGGGACCTGTTGTACACTTTAAAACTTTTTATCAAATGAATGTATGTTGAACCTTGTACAACCATTTTTATGTGTTGTCTATGATTGGAGTGATTGTGCTATCCCCTAACACTCTAAAAGACCCTTCCGCTGTACCGATACGAAAATTGAGAGTGTTACAGTTTGGTACCAGAGCTCTCGCTATAGAGAACAAAAGATTTTAAAAACCAAGGTTTTGAACAAAACTTTTCAAAATCTTTTGACACTGAACATTTGAGAAAATATTTGAAAAATCTTTTGACTATAACGGTGCCAGAGATCTCCGACGTTACCAACAAGCCCTATTGAGAAGATATATATTTTGATATATATAATTTAATTTATATATATGTATATATCGTGATTTCATTATGTAATTGTTTAAGTAGTATGTTATCCTAATACGAGATATATATTTATAAATGCAGATTGTCATGGATGACCCTAATATTCCTGTAGAAAACCATGCTATTCTCGAACCTAATGTAGATGATGATCCTTATTTAGACTTAGTAGTTTATGATATGGATGATGAGGAGGAACCATTTGAGGATCCCGAGCCCGAGTTAGGACTAGGAGATCAGATTGCCCCTCAGGTTAACTTGGTAGAGAATGAGATTGAGAATGTTGATATAGAGAATGATGAGGAGATTGGGTTGGATAATTTAGATGATGAGATTGACGACGAGGATGTCGAGGAGGATGTAGGTATAGATGTTGAGGTCGATGATGATGAGGAAGCTGAGCTTATTTATCCTTACGATGTTCCAGAGGGCGAGCCTTTACCCCCATCAGTTTATTTGTCTGATTCTGAGGTTGAGTTACCTAGGGATGAAATGTATGAATCGTCTGAATCTGATTCTGAATCAGATGAGGATGACGATGCACATGATGGTACTGATGGTATTTCTACTCGTAGACGTGAGATAGGAGAGTCGTCTAGTACTCGAGAGGCTACTCATATTGATGGTCTTGCACCATGGGCCTTGAGACGTGATCTAGATGCTTCCCGTGTTAAGAATTGTATGACAGAGGTTGGATTAGGTGTTGTTCAGACTCAAGTTGCTTATTTGGAGTCGAAGACTAAGGTTGGCGAGAAAGAGCGGGAATTGCTTCGTTTGGATTTGACTGATATAGAACGTGGTTTGAATGAGGCTTTTAGGAGGTTATCGATGTTGGAAAGTGGGGAGTTTGCTGAAATGAAGAGAAAGGTGAATTCTATGGAGATTCAGTTGAGTGTAGCTCGTGCGATGCGTGAGAAAGCTGAGAAGGATTTGAATATATCCGTGGGATGGAATAGTAGATTTTATGCTGACATGGTTGAAAGAGGAGTAATCCGTAAGCGCCCAGCTGAAGATGTGTCTAGTGATCGTCCGACGAAGATTCAGAAGACGATGGATGATGGACCATCTAGCGGTTCTTAGTAGACCAGTCTGTATTTAGTGGTGACCTTTGTATCTTTTGTGCTTTTGTAGCTTTGACTGAACCGACTTGTTAGTAGTAGACTTGGCACGAATTTTGAGTGTATATAGTGCTAGAACTTTGATATGGGATGTAACTAAGACAATACTTTTGTTTCAAATCGAATGAAATATGTATCTTGTCTTGAATTCCATATTGTGCCTTATTTGTATCTTGATTATAAATTCAATCCATATTATATGAATCCTTTGTTGGGTGAATGCTTAATACTTTGAAATTGTGAAATTATAGAACTATGCCGCCCAAGAAGGCTGTGACTGAGGATGGTGTACGTAAAATTATTACGGAGCAAGTTACCGCATCTATGACTGAATTTATGGCAAATGCTAGAAATGAAGCTGGCGGTAGTGGAGCTGGCGGTAGTGGAGCTGGCGGTAGTGGAGCTGGCGGTAGTGGAGCTGGCGGTAGTGGAGCTGGCGATAGTGGAGCTGGCGGTAGTTGAATTGGCGGTACTAATGTGAATGTGAATGCTAATAATGTGAATGCTAATGCTGGAGGAAATATAGGAGGACTTGGAGCTAATGCACCTGAAGTTGGTGGATGTACTTATGTGACGTTCATGAAGTGTGAACCTCTACCTTTTAATGGAACTGAAGGTGTTGTAGGATTAAGCCAGTGGACCGAGAAGATTGAGTCGGTGTTTCGGATTAGTAAGTGTAAGGAGGAAGATAAGGTGACTTTTGCTATGGCTACTCTTAAAGGTCGTGCGTTGACTTGGTGGAACGGGAGAATTGCTTTCATGGGTCTTGATGCTGCTAATCCTACTCCTTGGGATGAAATTAAGAAGTGGATGACTTTGGAGTTTTGTCCTCGTAGTGTGATCATTAGGTTAGAACAAGAGTTGATTCATTTGAGAATGAAAGGTGTGGACATTGATAGTTACACGAACCGATTCCATGAGTTGGCCTTGCTATGTCCTCGATTGGTTGATCCCGAAGAGATCCGAATTGAACAATATGTTAAAGGGTTGACCAGGAATATCCGGGGGGACGTGACATCATCGAAACCACTAACCATTGATGATGCTGTTCGAATGGCTTACCAACTCATTGGACAGATAATTCAGGATAGGGAAGATGAAGCCCGTGTTGGTGAGAAAAGAAAGGGAGACGGTGATCGTGTAGATAGAAGTGATTATAGGAAGAATTTCAATCGCCGTCAGAACCAGAGAAAGGGGAATGCAAATGCTCTTACCTACAACACACCGCGCAACGATGATAGATGTCCTAAGTGTGGCAACAAGAGGCATGCTGGCGACTGCTGGAAGTGCCAAAATTGCGGAAAGCTTGGACACAAGGTTGAAAGGTGTAAGAAGGGAACCATTTGCTTCAACTGTAATGAAGAAGGTCATAGGAAATCGGAATGCCCCAAGTGGAAAGCGATTGTACCTGGAAGAAACCCCCAGGGTGGTATCTATCAACTTGGAACAATTGAGGTGAAGAAAGAGGATCCGAATGTCGTTACCGGTACGTTTTTACTCAACAATCATTATGTTGTTGCTTTATTTGATTCGGGTACTGATAGGAGCTTTATATCCACTAAATTTAGTGCCATTATTGACATTGAACCTGTTGAGATAAGTACCAGTTACGAGGTGGAATTAGCTAATGGTAAATTAGTGAAAACTAATAAGCTATTAGAAGGATGCTCTCTAAATCTCTTAAACCATTCCTTTCCGATTGATTTGATGTTGATAGAATTAGGTAGTTTTGATATTATTATTGGTATGGATTGGTTGTCGTTGAATAATGCTACTATTTTATGTGGAGAGAAGAAAGTTAAGATTCCTCTTAGGAATAGGACGTAAGTAATTGATGGTAATCGAGGTGAATCCCGTTTGAAGATCGTTTCATGTATTAAAGTCCAAAAGTACACCAGGAACGGTTGTGAGTTATTCTTAGCTCAAGTGACCGGGAATGAGTCTAGGGAGAAACGATTGGAAGATATACCTATTATTTGTGAATTTCCTGAGGTATTTCCTAAAGATTTACCCGGACTTCCACCGATAAGGCAAGTAGAGTTTCGAATCGATTTAATTCCTAGTGCCGCACCGGTGGCACGTGCGCCTTACCGATTAGCCCCTTCTGAATTAAAGGAGTTATCTGAGCAACTTAAGGAGTTGTCTGATAAAGGTTTTATTCGACCGAGCTCGTCGTCGGAGCTCCAGTCTTGTTCGTTAAGAAGAGGGATGGATCTTTTCGTATGTGCATTGATTATAGGGAACTGGATAAGTTGACAATTAAAAATCGATATCCTTTACCTAGGATTGATGATTTGTTTGATCAACTGCAAGGATCTAGTGTGTATTCTAAGATAGATTTGCGGTCTGGATATCACCAACTTCGCGTCCGTGAAGAAGATATTCCAATAACTGCATTTAGAACTCGTTATGGACACTATGAATTTCAAGTAATGCCATTTGGGTTAACTAACGCACCTGCGGTTTTCATGGATTTAATGAATCGAGTGTGCAAGCCCTACTTGGATAAATTTGTGATTGTGTTTATTGACGATATTCTGATCTATTCTAAGAATGAAGATGAGCATAGAGAACATTTAAGGATTGTTTGAATTTGTTGAAGGATGAAAAGTTGTATGCTAAGTTTTCAAAATTTGATTTCTGGTTAGATTCTTTGCAATTTCTTGGTCATGTGATTAACAAAGATGGAATTCATGTTGATCCTGCAAAGGTTGAAGCTATTAAGAAATGGTCTGCACCGACAACGCCAACGGAAGTGCGACAGTTCTTAGGATTGGCTGGCTATTATAGGCGATTCATTAAAGAATTTTCTTTGATAGCTAAACCCTTGACTAAGCTTACCCAGTAGAATAAACCTTTCGTTTGGGGAAGTGATGAAGATGGAGCATTTCAGACATTGAAGCAAAAATTATGTAGTGCGCCAATCTTATCATTACCCGACGGGAGTGAAGATTTTGTAGTGTATTGTGATGCATCTCTTAGAGGTTATGGAGTTGTTTTGATGCAGCGAGAGAAAGTGATAGCTTATTCTTCTAGGCAATTAAGCAAGAATGAGGAGAATTATACCACTCATGATCTTGAGTTAGGAGCTGTAGTCTTTGCTCTTAGGTTGTGGAGACATTATCTGTATAGCACCAAGTGTACGGTATTCACCGATCACAAAAGCCTACAGTATATTCTCGATCAGAAAGGAATTGAACATGAGGCAACGAAGATGGATAGAGTTGTTAAGTGATTATGATTGTGATATAAAATATCACCTAGGAAAAGCCAATGTTGTTGCCGATGCGTTAAGTAGGAAAGATAGAGAGCCTATCAGGGTACGTTCTTTAGTCTTGACCGTGCACAATAATTTGCCTGAGCAAATTAGAAATGCGCAAATAGAAGCTTGTAAGAAGGAAAATTTTGTTAATGACGGGTTCCGAGGAGAAGGAGATCCTTTAGAGGTTAGAGCTGATGGAGTGAAATGCTTAAGAGGTCGTATGTGGATACCTAAGTTTGGAGGCTTAAGAGACTTGATTATGTTAGAATCCCATAAATCTAAGTATTCCATTCATCCGAGATCTGATAAGATGTACCATGATTTGAAGAAGTTGTACTGGTGGCCGAATATGAAAGCTGACATAGCTATGTATGTTCTTCAATGCTTGACTTGTGCTAGAGTCAAAGCTGAACATCAAAAGCCATCAGGACTACTTCAACAGCCAAAGATTCCTGAATGGAAGTGGGAGCGAATTACGATGGACTTTATCACCAAGCTTCCTAGAACATCATCTGGAAACAACTCGATTTGGGTTATTGTCGATAGACTGACCAAATCAGCACACTTCATTCCAGTTAAAGAGCAGTTCTCACTGGAGAAGCTGACTCGTATATACCTTGATAATGTTGTATGCAAGCATGGAGTGCCTGTATCGATCATTTCAGATCGAGATCCTATATTTGCATCGAATTTTTGGAAATCTCTCCAAATATCTTTAGGAACGAATCTCGACATGAGCACTGCTTATCACCCCCAAACTGATGGGCAGAGTGAAAGGACGATACAAACACTGGAAGATATGTTGAGAGCTTGTGTGTTAGACTTTGGTAAGAATTGGGATAAACATTTGCCGTTAGCAGAGTTTTCGTATAACAATAGTTACCATTCTAGTATTAAGGCTGCACCGTTTGAAGCTTTGTATGGTAGGAAGTGTAGATCTCTTGTATGTTGGAGTGAAGTTGGGGATACCCAGCTCACGGGACCGGAATTGATCCGGGAGACTACGGAGATGATAGTTCAGATTAAGAATAGGTTGTTGACTGCCCGTAGTAGACAGAAAAGTTACGCGGATGTGCGGCGGAAGCCAATGGAGTTTAAAGTGGGTGACCGAGTAATGTTGAAAGTATCACCATGGAAAGGCGTTATAAGATTTGGAAAGCGAGGAAAATTGAATCCCCGTTATATTGGACCCTTTAAGATTTTATCTAGAGTAGGTCCGGTGGCTTACAAACTAGAGTTACCCCCAGAACTTCATGGTGTTCACAACACATTCCATGTATCTAATCTGAAGAAATGTCTAGCAGTGAGTGATGAGAAAATTCCGTTAGGTAAGGTTCGAATAGATGGGAAGTTTCATTTTATCGAAGAACCCGTAGAGGTTATGGATCGTGAGGTAAAGCAACTGAAACAAAGTCGGATACCTATTGTCAAGATCCGATGGAATTCAAAGCATGGACCGGAGTATACTTGGGAACGAGAGGATGAAATGTGGAAGAAATATCCGCACCTCTTCGATTCCAATAAGAAACGGACATCCAAATGAAATGGATCACGAGGACGTTGATCCCTTTTAGGAGGAAAAGCTGTGACAATCTAACATTTTCAGGTAGTGAAATATTTTCTCGTATAATATTTTGAAACTTATTTTTGTGTTGGTTGACGAACTCACAATTTACGGATTTAAATTTGGGCTTACGTGCATAATTTAGCGTCTTTTACGACTAAACCGGAAACCTTAGGATTACGTATTTACGTTTTTGAACTCCGTTTTTTATGAGACAATTTTTATTGGATTCGTTTTGTGACGTTGATTCATAATTTATAAAAAACGTTTTTTGTAAAACTACCCGAGGGCACGCAAATCGAGAAAACTAGAATCGAGGAATACCGTAAACTAGTGAGATGGGACAAAATACATTGTCCCACCCAACTAGCTTATATGGGACGGCACTAACATGACACCACAACCATATGTGGCATCATGTTAGCTACAAGTTTACAAGTGTAAACAAAGCTTACACTTTAAGCTTTTCCTAGCTAAAAACCATCAACTTTTCACACACACCATTTACTTACATGCAAACTAACCTCAAATCCTCTCAAAACCTCCCACCCTTTGCCGTCCACTTTCAAGCTACAAACACCCCTTTTGATCTTTTCTAGCCATGAAATACATGTTTACTAACTCTATCATGGAGTTATCTTGAAGCCTTGATCATTTGGTGGACATATTAACAACATTGGAGGTGATTGCTTGTGTCCTAGGGCTGACTTCTCAACTATTGTTCTTGGTGTTTGATGATCTTGGAGTTACTTGTGGTGTTCATCAAGTTCTTGTCTTCCAAAAACAAGAAATACACTTGGTTGGTAAAGAAGATCATCCTCTCCATTTTCTCTTGTTATTTTTGTAAAGAACAAATGTATTTTCTTTATTATTGTATATGTATATGATGTATATATGATGATAAAAGTGTTGTGTGGGGATCAAGTGTTGATAGATATGCTTAAAAAGGTTAATAACTATAAGAAATAAGGCTAAAATCATGCTTATTTAGTTGGCTGTATAAAAACAGTATATAACTAAAACTTGAATTGATAAACTTGCATGGTATGATCCATTTACAGTAAGTACAAGATGTTATACACATGTTAGAGTTGGCCATGCAATGGAATCAATATAATGAGTGAGATATGATCAAAACAATTTGGGTGTTCTAATCTGAATAAACAGTTTTGTAGGGACTGTTAAGGCAAGATAAACTTAAAATGAGCAGTAGCTATAACTAAGTTAAATGTAGCACATAATATGAAGAACATGTCACCCAAAAATGAGCTTCTAATTCATTATATAACTCTAGATATGATAAAACTGGTGAACATGAAAATAAAAATCAGATTTTGAGAATTAATGTTTATTATTATTATATAAGCACTCAAATTTTATTGTATAAAATGTAAAATAAAAACCCACTAACTTATGAAACTTATTTATATAAATATGTAAAAGGTTAATTAAATGGATAAATTATATAAATGGTAGTGGAATAATACTTATAAGTAATAAAAACTATAAACTTGATTTTTACGACTTTTTCGGCTATTGCCGTAAAATTAACGTTTTTCGCCAATTAAAACTTAGACGATCAAACCCGTCTAATGTAAAGTTTATAAAAGTCATATACTGATATATAAGTAACTAATACAAGTAAAAACCGATAAAACCCGAACTATAGGACATACGGACATTAACGAGCTAACTAAGCATATTGGACTAATAATTGGACTAAATAAGTTAACCACTTATAAAAAGAACTTATTGGGCTTAACCCATTTGGGCCCAACATGGAAAGTATATATACTGATAATATAGGTATAAAATGGATTAAATCAAGTTAAAGAACTTATACTAAGCTTAATGGACTTAAAATAGGTAAATAGGTAAAACTAGTAAACTAGTAAAAAGTTACCAAAACGTAAACACTAAAATGAGTAAACAAGGATATATAAACTCACTTGATCATCATCATATGTACAAAATCATCATATGTATATTGTTATTTTGATAAAAGTCATTGGAAAAAGTCTAAGACCGATTATTATTTATATAGGTTTCCGTGACCGAAGCACGCCCGTAGCCGATAATCCGCCTTTCATTATCAACGTGAGTTCATAGCCTCGCACTATTTTAAATGTTTTATAAAATGGTTTGTAAACCCGCGAGGGAGATAACATGCTAGATTTTGATAAAAATAGAACACAAGTAGTCCCGATGGTATGCTTAATGAGATGGACCCGAATGATGCTATGACCCTATAAACGAGACTAAAAGGATTATTAGTAGTTAGGTTATGTCACTTAAAGTCCCATTAGCATGAATTGTGAACTACCGGGATTTGGTAGACGCTTATGCATTTGATAGTACTATTTGGGGACGATCACCCCAGTTCGCGCCTTGACGGTTGATCCACGTCGTACCACATTGATTGTTAAGCGAATTTATGTATGAGAAGATTCCATAGCGCGATTTTTGTGACGACACGCTAACTTAGATGGGCAAATTGTTTGTCGGGTTCGCGGCCCGCTGTTTTCATAGTAAGGTAACAATGTCATGCGGCTAATAATAATCCTATATAATCTAAATATCCGATATGATACGACGCTAATAACGATGAAAATATTACCTATCATGGTAATATAGAGGATACGGTCTCATGGACGGTTAAAGATGTATGCTTGATTTATATATTGCCTGACTAGCAATATGAGGACTTACTTCCGATATTATACTTGTGTTCTGATTTTAAATGATTGTTTTATATAACGGTTTTTATTAAACTCTATGAATTCACTCGGCATTCGCTGATATGATTTTTGCATGTTTTTATCTAAGGTGCTTGAAGGTAATCCGGATGGAGATCGACTCTGATGGCCCACATAATATTAAAAATGTTCATTCGATCTATGTTTTGTAAACTTAATGTGTGACAACCGTGGTTTTGAGGTTCGTCACTTGGTCTTACTTTTAGGTTATTTTATGTGTGACTACTTGATTTTGTGCTTACGTGTTTATTTTGTGTGAACGAGGTTGGTGTGATTATCGTTTATGAGTATAGAGTACTCATAAGTAAATCGAGGAACGGTTAATTCATGTTCATGAGATCACAATTAGTGACTATGAAATGAAATGGTGATATTTTGGTGGTTACGTATACGTATAAGTATTATAGTAATAGTGTATTTTTTTAGGATTTACGGTTTAGCATTTAGAGGTCTCGGAAGAGGTAATTAGTCATATGAATATTTTTCGGGATGATTTTAAGTCATTTAGGACTTAAATATAAAGTTTATTTCAAAATTTGAGATTTTTTATAAAAGTGTATATTTTACGACTTTTACGGTAAAACGCGTAAATTTGACTAGTTTTACGGTTTTGAGGTTTTGGAGGCTTTAGGAGCTGAAATAAATTAAGAAAAATTAAGGTAATATTATTATTACATATATTAATAATAAAAATAAATAAAAAACGAATTTTAGGGGTGTTAGGTCGGTTTGGAAAAAAAAAGAAAAAGAGGAAAAAAAAAAGGAAACAAGTGTTATAATTGGACTAGGATTCTTGTGTACACTATATAATGTTTTACTAAACAAAAAATAAAAACATAAATCCCTGGAGCTAATAAAATTCGTGGGTTTCACTAAAAAAAGTTAGGGTTCTTCATAATTTTGGGGGTTTTTCATCTTTCATTAATCATAAGGTAAAACCTTCAAATCCCTTTTTAATTAAATTGTTTTTATATTTAATTAATCATTCTTATGATGGAATTAGGTTAGGGTTGATATAAAAACAGTAACTTATTGTTGAATTAATCATTATATGATGATCACATAAATTAGGGCTTGTAATTAGAGTGATTAGGGTTAATTAATGTGGTTGATTTTGTTAAACCCGTTTTTAAAAACTGGGCAGAATTGTGAGTCAATTGTTTTGATCATATCGGGAGTTCTAGGAACATTCAAGATGCGATCCAAGTATCCCTGAAAAGATAATTGAAGTGGCTTTCTAATGCAAGAAACTAGAACTAAATTGGAGGTCGGGAAGTGGGTCAAAAACAGGTTACAACAGTCGTAGGTCAAAACAGTTTTGAATTCAGCCTGTTTTCTTTTTAAGTTTTGGGTTGTTTGGGGCACTTAGGGTTGCATTGGGATCTTCTCACGAACGTGAGAGATGGTTTATATATTGTAGTTAATATCTGCACTTGGGATAAGGTGGTGGTTTAGGGTAAGACCCATTAATGGTAACAAACTTTTAGTACGTTTAAAATCAGGAAATCTGGAATGACAAAAGTAGATATATATATATCGGGGCCTTAACAGTAGCTTTAAGGTTAGGTCAAGTGGGAGGTGTTAGCTAACATATGTAAGGGTATGAATATTCCTTTTACAGAAACCATGGGTAGGTTTAAGTGGGCGTTTGACCTAAAGTTTTGAGACCTAAAACTGGGACTGTTTTGGGTAAAATACGAACGAGTTAGTTATTAAACTTAACCAAGTTAAGGACTTGTTAAGGACGGGTAATGGGGTAATTAGAGCTTATTAATGAGGTAAATATGTGAGAATGGGTTAGATGTCCATCATAGGTTAATGAGCCATCTTAGTGATTGGTTCATTTATTGATTTCGTGTTTTTGGTTTGTTAGCTTGTTGCTAGTGCAAGGACGTGTGAAGGAGCTATCAGGTGAGTGTTCATAGTCCCATATTTATTTTTGTTTTTGACTTCCAGATGGGATGGAAGAGACACTGTGTTGAGTTGTTTCTAAATTGTTGCTGTGAATGTTTTATGGTTGTGATGGACTTGTGTGTACACTTATGTGATTAACTGCTATGCGATTTTTGATATGTTATTGTGGTTTGACAAGGTAGTGGCCTTGTGGTTTGACAAGGTAGTGGCCTTGTGGTTTGACAAGGTAGTGGCCTTGTGGTTTGACAAGGTAGTGGCCTTGTGGTTTGACAAGGTAGTGGCCTTGTGGTTTGCCATGGTAGTGGCCTTAGGATAGGTACATAGGGTGATCATCTAAGGTACCATGGTGTTGTTTGGCAAGGTAGGAGCCTTGGATTGGTTTGGTATGATTGGTCTTGATTGATAGTTGTTAATCCATAATTGTAACACATTGTCCATATGTTCTTTTGTTGATGATTGTTATTCACAGCTTGTAACTGATTTAGCGTTGGAGTCTAAACCTATGACTCTCACCAACATTATGTTGACGTGTTTTAGTGTCTCTTTCAGGTGAGAATGTGGTTAAGCATGAGAACATAAGTGGCTAGGATTGGAGAAGCTTAGGAATGCATATAGAAGGAGAATCCCCGTTCCTTCTTAGTTTACCTTTATGTTTTTTGATAAGTGATACATGTTGGCACCTATATGTTTGTTTGATTTATGTTTATTGTTTGTCTTGGGTAAGTGGTAGGACTGTTACCTACTTACCTAGACTCCTGCATTGTTGAGATATTGTCATGACATTTGTGTCGCCATTTATGACATTATATTTGCATTTTAGTTTTCTCTATAGAGACACCGTTTGTTGTGATGATATCCATACGTCGCGCCCCATATTCCACCATGGTGGGGTGTGACAGAATGGTAATCAGAGACAATGGTTATAGAGAATTAGGTTGCCTAGTCGCGTAGCCTAGTCTATAGCTTAAGGGTCCCTGCATATAGGCGTCATAGGAGTATGTGTGCATTTATTATAATTGATGTGTTTGGATGTTATTTATTGCGATGTTTTGACTAGTATGAATTGAACTGTAGTATGTTCATACTTAGTCACATGTTATTTTCTTTTCAGGTTTATGACTAGTGCGGGTTGAACCATAATCGTCCACGCTAGTCACTGTTGTATTTTGCTTCAATTGTACATTATAGTACATAATTTAGTACAAGGTAGTTTCTATCTTTTATCGAGTTATTTTACATACCTGAGGTATGTTACTTTTCTTTTGATGTTTAAGTCATGTTCCCTAAGAATCGTGTGGTGGTTCGAGCTACTAGGAGTACACGGGTAGGAAGGATTTTAAGCTGTTTCCACTCTTACGGGCGACGTGACTTATAACTGATTATGTTTTCGTTTTGGATTTAGTCTATGTTGTTTTAGCTAGACTATGGATTTTAGTATTCCATGAGTATTACTATGTTATTTTAATAGATGGAGTTTTTGACCTTATTGTTTATGTGGTTATGAGCTTATGTGAGTAGATGGATTTATGTGTTATATGTTGTATTGATTCTTGTAAGTGTCATCATAAGAGGGAGTGCATTGGGGAAAGGGTAATTGTATAAGTATGGTGGCCAACATAGTTATACAAGTACCACAACTTCAATGGGTTCTCAAGTATGATTGCATGAAAGAGGGTTAGTACATGCTTGTATATGGTGAGATGTAGAATTTGGGTATACGTATTATATATGAGTTTATGTAATGGCTGCCTATGATATGGCTATTGTTCTTTTTGTGTTATATGTTTTGGATTATAGTTGTGTTGTGTGATTATGGGGTCACACGATATGGTTTGGTTTTGGAGGTGGGCTTTATGTTTTGTTGTGGCACGGTGAGATGGTGATTACGCGTATGAAAAAACGAGCGTATAAAGCAATTGATTTACTTGACATGTATGATAACGGGTATGTTCTGGAGATTCGATAGGTATATATATGCGGATGTATATATACTACTACGTGTTAGGTTATGGTATATGGTCGTTCACTAGTTATTATAACTTGAACGTACCTTGTGTTTGTTCGTGTTTTATGGTGCTGGAGTTGATGGAGTTTCAACAACGTTTCGAATTTTTTTTGAACTGTGTCTTGTAGCGTATTCTTTGAGTTCATATTTCACGTGTACGTTTTAAAATGTTGTTCTGGTTTTTAAGTCCATTGAAATAAATGGAGATTTCTTTTGGGATAATGAAATCTTTTGGGTTGAATCTTACATTTATTTTGGTTGGTATATGGAAAAAGGGGGGACTTGGAAATCTACTATAGAGTTAGATAGTTGGTTGTATTCGGTAAAATAAGGGTAAGGTGTTGGAGTCATGTTTGAAACAAGATGTAACATAAGTTTTTTTTTATCAACACTTATTTATTTCAAATTCTAAAAGACTTTCATTAAAATAAAGCGAAGTAAAATTTCTTTCTACTTACATAGTTTATATAATCGGATTTAACTGATTCATGCCATTTATAGTTATTGATACAAGGTTAAAAGGAGTTTATGAGTATTTCACATACAATTATATCTTTCATTGAAAAGGATTGCATTGATCACTAAGTCTATTCTTTAGTTTTTTTAAAACAACTAGTATAAAACTGATTTGGTCATAACTTGTTCGTTTTTAGAGCTTTTTGAGTGATTCAAAAGCCAAAAATTATGTACTCGGAACTTACTTTTCAAATATTCAGAATGTATAGTCATGGGAGGTTAGTATCTTGGCCGAAATTATTGTGCAAGTGTCGGGTTAGAGGTTGAGTTTGAATAGTAGTTTTTTTTTGATATGGGATGCACGGGATACCTTGTTTTTGAGTTGAGTTTTGAGTTCGTCAAGAGGGTTGTTTGTAGATTGTTTGAGTCACATGGATGTGGGAGGTAATAGTAAATAAAAAAAAGATATATATTCTTTTGGAAAAGTCGATCTTTTGCACGGTTTAAATAATATGTCGCGGGGCATAATATGTATGGTTGCCATTGGGTGTTTCTTGGATTATTTTTCGTTGTCATGGGTCATTTTGAATTGATGCACGTACTGGGTTTGAGTTTTCTTTTGAGTCTCGTGGTTTTGACTTGTTTTAACTGGTGCACGTGAAATGTCGTTAGTTATCCGTGGGTTTGATTCGTTGATCGTATCTGGTGGATTCAGGATGTAGTTTTGGTTACGTATTGTTCGGGAGCGTTGAAGTAATCGTATGAAAGACTTGGTCGCGCCTACACACTTAAGTAGGTAACCATGAGAGAACGGTCGGAATGCCCTTAGTGGGGAGGAAAGAAGTTCGTAGACGAACTAATGTGGTCATGAGGTCTCTTAGGAGTGTCAAGGGAGATGAATAGAGGTTTGCAGAATGTATGGTTATTGGTACAAGTAACGCGCCATAGAGAGTGTTGGGAGGGGATATTGTTCGTAAGGCATGTATGCTTTCTAAAAATTTCCTGAAACTTAGTAGGTTTGCCTATTACTTTGAGGTAGAACCATGAATAGAGCAAGTAGGAGAAGTGAGAAGAGTTGTAGTTAGTGCCTTTCCAAGGCAAATCGTTGATGGAGTGATTTAAAAACAAGAGCTGTTAGAAATTGCAAGAAATTTATTCGTATTGCCGCTAAGAGAGGGTGTGAGGAGGACATAGTTGAAATTGCTAAGGATGTTGTATGAACGCTTTGGGTTTACGGTTATGCATTTGGCTTCGCCAAAGCGCTAGTGGTTCTCATGGAGTCAATGAACCGAGTGTGCATGAACGTATGTAAACGAGTTGTCATCGGGAGTATCGATGGCATCTTGATCTACTCAAATATAAGAAGGGGAGTGAGGCAAATTATGTGTCGGTTTTGGAGTGGAGTTAAACGTGAGATTTTCAAGTGTGAGTTTTAGGATTAAGTTGGCCAGGACTAGTAGTCAGAGATGATGGCATATCATGGAACTAGCAAGGGGCGAAGTGAAGAAGGACGAGGAAGCATTTTGGAGGCTGAACAGGTGGATTCAATGATGAGCAGATCTTGGCATTATCGGAAGGACTGGATGAATTCGCGAAGCATGACGACACGTGGAGCAAGGATTTGGATGTGTACGAGAACGACAAAGAAAGGCGATTGCTTATACGTTGCAGAACTGAAGACTTGGAAGAACTAGATAAGACTTAGTTAGTGGAGCTGGATTGTTATATCTGCCTAGAATGCTAGAGGCATTTGGTGTACGAGACGTGGAGAATGATCTATACGGATCATGAACATCTCCAACACATATTTAATCATCTTGATTGAACATTTGGCAAAGGTGATGGGTGGAGTTAATAGATGGAAGAAAATTGCAAGGCCAAGTACCATCTGGGAATGGAAAGCATGGTTGATGAGACATGGAATAAGAAGAATGAAGTGAAGCTAAGACGAACTTGAACTATAGGGATGACGTATTAGGGCGGCTTGGATGAAAGATGTAGGTTGCACGAGTTGAGTTGTCTAAAGCAGAGAACGCGTCAACATGTATGTTGCGTGGCTTGGACAATCATATGGAGAAAATGACGTAGACTATACTTCCTACATAGATAGGAGTACCTTAGAAAGGGGCGATGTAAGGACGAAGTTGGTGGAAGGGATACATAATGCGTTGGACGATTAAGTAGGATGAGAGTTGGGTGATAGTCGATAGACTGACTAATTCATCACCTATTTCTAGAGGAATGAGAAGTCACGTAGTTGGGAAGTTGGAAGAACTAATGGATCTATGAAAGACCGTCGTAGGTCACTTTGTAAGGAAATTGGAATTTTTAAGTAGTTTGGAGTACGGACTGAAGGGAGTTGATGAACATGATTGGATATGAGTATATCCAGCTAACGGGGAAAAGGATAGACAAGTGAGATATTTGTACAACCTTAGGAGTTACACTGAGGGCATGGGTGATTGGTTTAGAGGGAGTTAGAAAACTCTTTAGCGATGGCTGAGTTTTCATATAACGATAGTTATCATACTAGAAGTCGATAAATGCCATTTGAGGCACTATATGAAAGGATAGGGTGAGATGTCCCCATTGTGGACTAGAAATGGTAAAAGAGGCTACTAATGTGGTAGTGATGTTTGTGGAAAGGATGAGTGCAACAAGGGATGCTATATATAAAGGAGGAAACCACTAGAGTTAGTGACAGAGTTATGTATGAAGTTTCACCCATAGTAACGGGTGGTATGATTTGGTAAAATGGAAGAGTTGATGTAGAGTTTTGTAGGTCCATTTATGATCTTTGGAAAGATCAGACCAGTAGATTATGGGTATAGAATTACCTGTGGGAAATGAGTTGTATACATGATACATTTCATGTATTGGGGTTGGTAAATGTTGTTTGAGGATGCATATTTGCATGTCCGGTTATTCGGGTTTTGTGCTAATAAGAGTCTTTGTTTTATCGAAGAGTCATTTGCGAGATTTATTGACTGTGAGGTCAAGAGTTTGGCAATGGGTTTAATTATTTTTGGTTTGTACATGTGGTATCTTGAAACTTGAACTCAAGTTCACGTGGAAATGAGAGGAGTTCATTTAGAACAAGTATCCTCGTGTGATTTGTTGTCTGTGTGTTGATCCTAAGGAGTAAATCTCGGGACGAGATTTCTATTAGGAGGGAGTGATGTGACAACCGTGTTTTTGAGGTTCGTCACTTGGTCTTACTTTTAGGTTATTTTATGTGTGACTACTTGATTTTGTGCTTACGTGTTTATTTTGTGTGAACGAGGTTGGTGTGATTATCGTTTATGAGTATAGAGTACTCATAAGTAAATCGAGGAGCGGTTAATTCATGTTCATGAGATCACAATTAGTGACTATGAAATGAAATGGTGATATTTTGGTGGTTACGTATACGTATAAGTATTATAGTAATAGTGTATTTTTTTAGGATTTACGGTTTAGCATTTAGAGGTCTCGGAAGAGGTAATTAGTCATATGAATATTTTTCGGGATGGTTTTAAGTCATTTAGGACTTAAATATAAAGTTTATTTCAAAATTTGAGATTTTTTATAAAAGTGTATATTTTACGACTTTTACGGTAAAACGCGTAAATTTGACTAGTTTTACGGTTTTGAGGTTTTGGAGGCTTTAGGAGCTGAAATAAATTAAGAAAAATTAAAGTAATATTATTATTACATATATTAATAATAAAAATAAATAAAAAACGAATTTTAGGGGTGTTAGGTCGGTTTGGAAAAAAAAAAGAAAAAGAGGAAAAAAAAAGGAAACAAGTGTTATAATTGGACTAGGATTCTTGTGTACACTATATAATGTTTTACTAAACAAAAAATAAAAACATAAATCCCTGGAGATAATAAAATTCGTGGGTTTCACTAAAAAAAAGTTAGGGTTCTTCATAATTTTGGGGGTTTTTCATCTTTCATTAATCATAAGGTAAAACCTTCAAATCCCTTTTTAATTAAATGGTTTTTATGTTTAATTAATCATTCTTATGATGGAATTAGGTTAGGGTTGATATAAAAACAGTAAATTAATGTTGAATTAATCATTATATGATGATCACATAAATTAGGGCTTGTAATTAGAGTGATTAGGGTTAATTAATGTGGTTGATTTTGTTAAACCCGTTTTTAAAAACTGGGCAGAATTTTGAGTCAATTGTTTTGATCATATCGGGAGTTCTAGGAACATTCAAGATGCGATCCAAGTATCCCTGAAAAGGTAATTGAAGTGGCTTTCTAATTCAAGAAACTAGAACTAAATTGGAGGTCGGGAAGTGGGTCAAAAACAGGTTACAACAGTCGGAGGTCAAAACAGTTTTGAATTCAGCCTGTTTTCTTTTTAAGTTTTGGGTTGTTTGGGGCACTTAGGGTTGCATTGGGATCTTCTCACGAACGTGAGAGATGGTTTATATATTGTAGTTAATATCTGCACTTGGGATAAGGTGGTGGTTTAGGGTAAGACCCATTAATGGTAACAAACTTTTAGTACGTTTAAAATCAAGAAATCTGGAATGACAAAAGTAGATATATATATATCGGGGCCTTAACAGTAGCTTTAAGGTTAGGTCAAGTGGGAGGTGTTAGCCAACATATGTAAGGGTATGAATATTCCTTTTACAGAAACCATGGGTAGGTTTAAGTGGGCGTTTGACCTAAAGTTTTGAGACCTAAAACTGGGACTGTTTTGGGTAAAATACGAACGAGTTAGTTATTAAACTTAACCAAGTTAAGGACTTGTTAAGGACGGGTAATGGGGTAATTAGAGCTTATTAATGAGGTAAATATGTGAGAATGGGTTAGATGTCCATCATAGGTTAATGAGCCATCTTAGTGATTGGTTCGTTTATTGATTTCGTGTTTTTGGTTTGTTAGCTTGTTGCTAGTGCAAGGACGTGTGAAGGAGCTATCAGGTGAGTGTTCATAGTCCCATATTTATTTTTGTTTTTGACTTCCAGATGGGATGGAAGAGACACTGTGTTGAGTTGTTTCTAAATTGTTGTTGTGAATGTTTTATGGTTGTGATGGACTTGTGTGTACACTTATGTGATTAACTGCTATGCGATTTTTGATATGTTATTGTGGTTTGACAAGGTAGTGGCCTTGTGGTTTGACAAGGTAGTGGCCTTGTGGTTTGACAAGGTAGTGGCCTTGTGGTTTGACAAGGTAGTGGCCTTGTGGTTTGACAAGGTAGTGGCCTTGTGGTTTGACAAGGTAGTGGCCTTGTGGTTTGCCATGGTAGTGGCCATAGGATAGGTACATAGGGTGATCATCTAAGGTACCATGGTGTTGTTTGGCAAGGTAGGAGCCTTGGATTAGTTTGGTATGATTGGTCTTGATTGATAGTTGTTAATACATAATTGTAACACATTGTCCATATGTTCTTTTGTTGATGATTGTTATTCACAGCTTGTAACTGATTTAGCGTTGGATTCTAAAGCTATGACTCTCACCAACATTATGTTGACGTGTTTTAGTGTCTCTTTCAGGTGAGAATGTGGTTAAGCATGAGAACATAAGTGGCTAGGATTGGAGAAGCTTAGGAATGCATATAGAAGGAGAATCCCCGTTCCTTCTTAGTTTACCTTTATGTTTTTTGATAAGTGATACATGTTGGCACCTATATGTTTGTTTGATTTATGTTTATTGTTTGTCTTGGGTAAGTGGTAGGACTGTTACCTACTTACCTAGACTCCTGCATTGTTGAGATATTGTCATGACATTTGTGTCGCCATTTATGACATTATATTTGCATTTTAGTTTTCTCTATAGAGACACCGTTTGTTGTGATGATATCCATACGTCGCGCCCCATATTCCACCATGGTGGGGTGTGACATAATGACCTGTATAATTTGGGACCTGTTGTACACTTTAAAACTTTTTATCGAATGAATGTATGTTGAACCTTGTACAACCATTTTTATGTGTTGTCTATGATTGGAGTGATTGTGCTATCCCGTAACACTCTAAAAGACCCTTCCGCTGTACCGATACGAAAATTGAGAGTGTTACAACTAATGCGAACATGAGGATGAAGCAATAAAGGATAGATAACATCAATACATGTAGGATTTAGCAATCAAATGTAGTCTTTTCATTAATCACAAACAAGTCAGAATTGTACCGTAACACATTGTGTGTCACTATGTCATACAATTCCAAGAACTCATCCTACCAACTGATATCTCAGTTAAGTTAGGGATTTTTAAAAGATACCATAATGAATACTAATCTACAAGAGTCATGGGGGTTCCACCTGTCCCGGAAGATCCATCGGTCCCAATTCAGAAGAAGATTTCTTCAATTTATTTCTTGGACACTTGGCATCCTCATCATTGGACAATGGTACAGGAACAAACTTAACACGAACCAACAATCAATTAAAACCTTATAATTCAATCACATAACTTAACGACTTCCTCTTAACAATCTCATATTCCATACGGGTTAAGTTTTACTTCATTCAAGTTTCAATCAACTTATACTCAATGTGATATCCTACCTCATTTTCCAATACTTTCAACCTTATTCTTAGACCTTAAAACGACAATAAAAGCTCGATATGATCAACACTTAACTTCCAATCCTATAGTTCATACAACAAAAATTATCAAATGAGTCACTAGTATTAAATGACTCACACATTCAATCAGACTTCTCAGAAAGGTACTAGTGGCATGAGGCTTTTGGGTAATGGTTCCAATGACAGCCTCAAGTGCCACATTCACCCTTTCGATTTCAAATATAAGAATTGGGTGACAACGAATCAGATGACATCTTTCTAGGTGGTAACATTTTATCAAACTCCACTCTATAAGGAAAGATCGTCATGACATGGATATCAGATTTAATTTCGCCAATTCTTCTTCAATATCACAATAAACTAATAACTACATTTCTACGAATATCAACCATTTTGTTCGGATCATAAATATCCACAACTTGGTTTAGATCTAGAATAGCTAGAATTGCTACGGTAATAGCTTAGATTAATTTGCTAGGGGATTTAGGGTTCCTTGTGACAATCTACATCGTATAAATACCTTGTATAAATATTAAAATAATCATACAACAATCATGTAATCAAATTACAACATATATATAATCCAAGTTATATATATATTAAAATAACGCTTCTCAGTCTGGTCTTGTCGGTAACTCGGGAATTCTTCAGCACCGTTATAGTCAAAAGATTTTTAGACATTTTGAGAAAAATGTTTATAGTTAAAAGATTTTGAAATGTTTTATTCAAAACCTTAGTTTTAAAAATCTTTCGTTCTCTATAACGAGAGCTCTGGTACCAAACTGTAACACCCCCAAATATACACAATTCAATACAGCGGAAGACTCGTTGGTGTTACGGGATAGCACATTACTCACATCATAGACAACGCTTAAAAATCGCGTCGTTTGATAATAAAGCATTTCCATTCATAAATATCGAATTTACATAGGTCCCAAGTCATTTTATTTCATACAGGTTTTACAAAGCATTTGAATGAAAATTATTATTTAAGTGCGGGCCATGAATTCTTGTTGTCTTCCCGAGAATTACCTTCAAGTACATGAGATAAAACATGTTAAAAGAAAAGTTCAGCGATAACGCCGAGTGAATTCATAGAGTTTAATAAAACCATCAATATATCATCGGTATATAATTATTACCAAAAATCATTTTGTACAAATCTTTGTAATAGGCCATAAAATAGACAAAGTCATTTTATACAAATCCTTGTCAAAAATCATCATATAGGCTTTTGCCTTAAAAATTGTTATACGAACCATTGTCGTAAAAACATCATACAATACGTTTTATAACGTTGTATAAAGTTAAACAAAAACGGTTATATGAATATGGTTATATAAAACCAAAACACGAACATAACATCAATAATAAGACCCCGTATTGCTAGTCAGGCAATATATCGTAATTTAATGCGTATAGCAGTATTTCGTTATTTTGGATTATTATAAGCCGCATGACATTGTTACCTTACTACAACAAACAACGGGTAGCTAGCCCGAAACTCAATTTGCCCATCTAAATTAGCGTGTCGTCACAATAATCACGCTTGTGTAAATCTTCTCATACATAAATTCGCTTACCAATCAATGTGGCACGACGGGGATCAACCGTCAAGGCGCGAACTGGGGTGATCGTCCCCAAATAGTACTATTATATGCATAAGCGTCTACCAAATCCCGGTAGTTCATAATTCATGCTAATGGTACTTTTAGTGACATAACCTAACTTTAATAATCCATTTCATTTCATCTATCGGGTCATATAATCATTCATCGGGTCATACAATCATTCGGGTCCAAATCAATAACAAACAATCGGGACAAATGATGTCCTATTTTATCAAAAATAACATGTTATCTCCCTCGCGGGTTTATAAAACATTTCATAAAAACATTTAAAAGAGTGCGGGGCTATGAACTCACGTTGATGTGGGAAAGCGGGTTATCGGCAATTCGGATGTACGGTACGTGCTTCAATCACGGAAACCTAGACAAATAGTACTGTCTTAGACTCTTGTCCAATGACTTTATAAAAATAATAATTATGTATACATATGATGATTTTATATATATGATGATCAAGTGGGTTTATATATTCTCATTTAGTCATTTTAGTGTTATGTGTTGGAAATTTTCAAGACTAGTTACACTAGTTCAACTTGTTTATATTTTGAAGCCCAATGGGCCTATTACAAGTCCAATACTATTCATTAGCCCAATTATACTTTTATTATCAGTATTATAATTTACATGTTGGGCCCAAATGGGTTAAGCTCAATAAGTAAGTTTATAAGGGTTTTACTAACTAGTCGGGTTTATAGTCCAATAAGGCTACTTTGGCCCGTTAATGTCTATATGTTGGCCCGTTAGTCTTTCGGTTTTAGCCGAAAAGACGTAAAACTTAGTATATAGTTTTATAACTTGGAAAAATATTTATACTTGTAATTTATATAACATGTCCTATTTTAATATCAATATATATACCTCTTTATTTATAATTATTATCAACTAGTGGGTTTTATATATGTATATTTTATAAATACAAAATTTTGAGTGCTTATATTATATACTATTTATTTTATCAAATCTGTCCTAAATTTTCAATCCACTAAAATGTCCATATCTAGAGTTCTATATGGATATAGGACCTAAATTTTTTATCACAGAAACTACATGATATGTGCTCCATTTTATTCCTTTATAGCTACTGATGAATCAACTTCTAAATATTTTAATAAATTCGTCCAAAACAGTGTAGACAGATTTGCACTCTAATCTTGTTTTGATCATATCTCACTCATTTTGATGATTCCATTGCATGGCCAACTCTCACATGTGTATAACACCTAATACTTACTGTAAATGGATTCCACTATGCCATTTTATCTGTTTATCATTTGGTTACTTACTGTTTTTATACAGCCAATTATTTTAAGCATGATTTAACCATTTTACATGTGGTTTTCCATCTTTTTACCCATGTTTATCAACACCAAATCCCCACATAATATTTTTAATCATCATTCATCATCATATACATATACATAAATAAAGAAAATACGAGATTACATAATCAAAATAACAAGAGGATAGGAAGAAACAATCTCTATACCACTAAAGTGATGAAAAGGTTGAGATTTTGAATGAACAAGGCTTGGTTTTGGTAACCAATCTTATGAAATATCAAGACCACCTTCAAGATTACCAAGGATATGAAGATACCTTCAACAAATCAGCCCTAAACTCCTTCTTGAAAATCAGCCCAAAGACCTCCATGAAAACTCCTTTTTATATGTTAAAATCACCTCCAATCTTCATCTTTTTGTGTAGTTATCAACATATGTTGATTATATCTTTTGTTTATGGTCAAAATTTGATGATGATGGTGATATAATGGTGGTGTTGGACGTTCAAGGGGAGAGAGGAAGAGTTGGCAGAGTTTCTTGGTTTGCATGTGTGAGAAATGGTTTATGGTTAGCTTGTTTTGTGGTTAAGTGGTTTTGCATAGCACTAAGGACATGTGTCCTTAGTGTGTATGTAAATTTGACACCACACTTGGTGTGTTGTAGAAGTCTTGGCCACCCATAGTGGGGGTGAGGCAAGTGTAAACTTGTCTCATCTCCACTAATTTACGGGTACTCCTCGATTCTAGTTTCCTCGATTTACGTGCCCTCGGGTCGTTTTACGAAAAATGTTTTTATAAATTATGAATCAACGGCACAAAACGAATCTAATAAAAATTGTCTCATCAAAAACGGAGTTCAAAAACGTAAATACGTAAACCTAGGGTTTTCGGTTTAGTCGTAAAGGACGTTAAATTATGCACGTAAGTCCTAATCTCTTCTCGTAGATTTGTGAGTTTATGAACCAACACAAATTTAAAATCTCAATATAATATTCACGGATAAATTTATTTTCTGAAATGTCGGACTGTCACCAAAACGGTGTATGTAAACGTAAGCACGTAACGTAGAATCCTCCGGTTTAGACGTAGTTGATGCTACTTCAAGATGTAAACCCAAATTTCTTCCCAAAAATAAGTGAGTTCATATTATAACATTAAAATAATGTTTTCAAATAAATATTGAGAATAAAATATAAACCATAAATTGACGGATTGTCACAATATTACCCTCATTTGAGGGTATTATTACAAGTAATAAAAAAGTTGTAAATTAATTGGTTAATGGTAAAGTTGTCTTTGTGTAAAAAGTAAGAGAAAAAACTAAAAAAGTGATGTTTTTATTAAACTGCGTATTTTTATCGGTGGACTATTATTATGGAACGGAAAGAGTAACTATTTTCTCAATTTTAAAGAATATGTAAAAGAAGATTTGAGGTTTTATGATTTATTAAATCAATTTTGAAAGTTCAAAAAAATAATCAATTTTGATTATTTAATTTTTAAAATAAGTGACCTATATACACTAATGTACATTTTTTTTGCGCGTGTTTTTCGCTTTATTTTAAGAATCGTTGTTCTTAAATCATTGTTTTACAACGTAATTAGCTTTATTATACCTACATTGTATACTCGCAAGTTTCATATAACGAACTTTACTATAAATGGATGTTATCAAGTTTTTGATTGCTCTTTCTTGCATTCTATGTTTATAGTTTGATGGGAAAAAAACATTTCTCCCCTTCCCTTCCCCCTCCCCCTCTCAAATTATTTTATGGCTCCGCCCCTATATATATGGCACTGCAAACCCACAAACTACACTATCATTTTGAAAGAAGGGTTCTATATTTTAACATGGACAATTCATAATTGACATATTTGCCAAAACTTGTAACTAATTTATCAAATCATGTTACACAATGTCTTAAGAAGAGACCTCATACGATTGGCGCTCATCATGTAATCTTGCACCACATACTTTGTTGTATGCTTATTTGACATGAAACTAAAGTTAAACATATGTATTGGTGAAATCGACCTGATTCAATGTGCCGTCTTGACTTGAGTATACCCCTGATAAATCTTATAATACACAAACTAATACTCATTCAATCTAATCGATACGAGTTTCAACCACACAAAAACAGAACATTATTAGTAAAATTAGTCATGTTGAAGACTTACTACTATGTGGCGATTCGTATGGATTTTGATCAAACTACCGACAATAACTCGTCCGTTGAAACTGAAAAACCGATTTACTCTACCGATATCGAGTAACTCATTCCGAATGGAAACCCAAACAACCAATTAACTCATTTCGATTCGAAACCCTAACTACTAATTACCTAACTCTAGACTATGATTAACGTGATCTTTGAAGAAGAGGATGAGTTTGAAGTTTTATAAAATGATTTGAGAGAGATATCAATTTGAAGTTTTAAAAATGGGAATGATAGAATATGGGGAAAGTGGGGTGAACTAATGAAAAATGGCAAGTTTACGAAAAGAAAATTAGATTTCTTAACTTCATGTAAAAAGTTATTCTTTCAGAGACAACTTTTTTTAATTAAAACATTTTTCAATTTTTTTAAGTATACATCTATAGAGAAAATGACAATAATATCTTTTCTTTAAGAGTTTGTTAATACTTAACGAGAAAAACAATTGCACCATTGGACCATAGAGATTTATGGTGCGTCGTTTACTAACGGAGGGAGGATTGATGTCCAAAAAGTTAACCAAAAAAGAAATTCGATTTTTTGATATACCACAAGGATGATTTTTGCACTTCTCTCAAAGATTTTAGTAAATAATATGAGTGATCTTGTAAAAAAACGAGCCTAATAATTACTCTATATTTTTTAAACATGTATATAAGGTAAAGCATAATAAATCACGGACAAAATCACAAACATGATTATATAGAGTCGATTGGATCGCACTGAATCAAACATATTTTAGTTCGGTTCACTTTCTTTTTATTATATTCGGTTTTCGGTCTGGTCGAGTCTAATTTGTATTATGTAAAGTTGGTTATTTATGGTTTGTTGGATCGGACAGAAAATCCGAACTGGACCGCACTGCATCTACACATAAATGTACAAAACATTTCTAAAAACAGCTTTGGGAAGACCTAATCACATGATTGCCTCTAGTTTCCCTAAAAATACCAAGACCACGTCTAGAACTAGTTCAAATGACGTTTTCTATAAATCTGGTCTAAGGGAAGTTATGCAAAAGACACATGTAAGAGATAGCAATGTCAATCCTAGTCAGATGCCTTCTAGATTACCCAACACTGCTAACCGTAGCATGTCATCTCCTAGGAGCATCGATCAGTCATCTAGGAATTACTCAGACATTAAATATGCTACGTCTAAATCATGTAGAAAATGTGTCTTTACGACAAATCATGATTCTTGTGTCAAGAAATTACTTGACGAGGTGAACTCCCGTGCTAGACTTAAATCCCAGTGGATAGCTAAAATCAAACCCTTTGGTAAAGTTTGGCGCCCCACTGGTAGAACTTTCACTCTTGTAGGAAACGAGTACCCTTTAACTAGGATACTCTCCGATTCTACTAAGTCTACTAGGGAGGAAACTGATAAAGATGATACTTCACTTAAGCCTAAACTTAAGGTTTTCTATAAAAGGAAACGTTTGCCAGCCAAGACTAGTGAATCATCTACTCAGGTCGCTTCTGACACAAGTAAAGCCAACTGTGAACCCCCACGTGCTTCTAAAATTGATATCGCTAACCCATGTCAAAGCAAGCAAATTCCTAATGAGAATGTAGGTACCAAAGTTGATGTTCCAAAAGAACGAAGCGGTCCAATCATTGTATACCGTTCAACTAAGGATACTCTTAGAGTTTGGTTGCTGAAGAAGCAGATATCGGAGAAACAAGTGTCTCAGGGGATTCATGGTTAAGCTTAGTATATGACTTACAGTCACATAACAGGCTGTAACTCGCTCTCAAAAGACAGGAAAGTTCATCCCGATGATGACTTATCCTCAAAACGAGAAATTAAATTTTCTCGGTCACGAGCTTCCGTTAAAACTATTCAAAGGTTTTAAGCTCGTGTATAAAGTCTTATAGATAAATCACAGTCTGTAACCCGTTCTTCAAAGAAAGGGAAGTTATCTCGCAATGATAACTTACCCTCAAAACGAGAAATTAAATTTTCTCGGGCACGAGCTTCCGTTAAAACTATTCAAAGGTTTTAAGCTCGTGTATATGGCGTATAATCACATCACAGTTTATGCCCCGGACTTCAAAGAAAGGAAAGTTTATCGCCGATGATAAACTTATCCTAACAACGAGAAATTAAGTTTTCTCGGGCATGAGCTAATATTAAAAACATTCGAAGTTTTTAAGCTCATGCACAATGACTTACAGTTGAATGTCAGACTGTAACTCGAACTTCAAATAAAGGAAAGATTATCTTTTATGATAACTTATCCTCATAATGAGAAATTAACCTTTCTCGGTCATGAGCTTGTATTAAAACATTCGAAGTTTTAAGCTCATAAAGGAAAGTGTATCTTTTAAATAAGAGAACTTTTCCTCATAGCGAGAAATTAACCTTTCTTGGTCATGAGCTTTCCGTTAAAACAGTCAAAGTTTTCAAGCTCATGAAAACGACATCTAAGCAAATGTCAGCTTGGGACTCGTCCTTCATTTAAAAGGAATGTTTATCGCCGATGGTAACTTATCCTTAACAACGGGAAGTTTAAAACTTCTCGAACTTGAGCTCGGTTTGTAAGATATTTAACATCTTAAGCTCAAGTAATTGTTTTTCAAAAACTTTGAACACAATTTTTCAAGAATTTCTCAAAAGATTTTTCTAAATCTTTCAAAATTGTGTGTTTAAAATGTTTTGATAAAATGAGCATGTCTTCTGGAATCGATAATATTTACGATACTAGAAATGTCATTCAATAATGACACGGGGTTGTAAATAAAGTTCGAGCAGAAGTTCAAACTTTTAAAACATGCTCAAAATGGCTTGCTATTATTTCTGATAGTAACCCGCTTTTCACAATGAAGTCAAGCATTTCACCGGAAAGCTTTGACTTCAGAATCCGAAGTTACCAACTCTACAATCCGAAGTTCGTTTAAATTGATATCTACATACTAGACGATGCGACTACTCAAAACGACGACTACAGCTCTTTAAGTAGAACACGGGTCAACAATTGAGGGGGAGCAATTGTCAAGCGTTCAGACTCTTCGATGCCGAAAGTGCCAATGTTCACAAGTTGGTGTCAAAGACAACGATATCAATTGTCCATGTGGTGTAAAGGAGAAGATAATTTCAGAAGTTACGAGGAAGACCGACGTTCGCAGACAAGAACCACGTGATCTTATCACATGATGTTCTCATCATTTCAGGTCCTAACTCGTATACTATAATCTTGTGAATTCATTATCATATATGATCTTTGCACGTGATAAATATCTTACACTTATGTTTAAAAGGTATTTAATTTACGTTTCAAGTACACCCTCATTAATTTGAGGGGGAGCTTGTGTAAATCATGAGATAATTGGATTTACATTTTTCTTCCCAAATTTTCTTAAACTGCTATTAAATCAGTTGATATTAAAAACATCGATTGGGTTAATATTTTAATATGGGGGAGAAAATGTGATTTAATATGGGAAATGATTAATCACAAATGGTTTGACTTAACGTGCTAGCTCATCCCGACATGTGCGAAATGTTTTCGGATATCATGGCATATGTTAAGGGGGAGCAAAATGGATTTGCACTTGAAAATGGATTTCATGGTGACATACACTTACCCAAAACATCTCTATTCACGACGGTGAAGATTGTGGTGACATAAGGATGGTAGGATAGGTTAAAGTCCAATGACTCCTCTAGAACCGGAGGAATCTTCCCAAGGACATTCCATAGCTAGAAATAGTAGTCCTTAGGAAAGATGGAGAAAGATTGTGAACGTAGCTGAATGCCGACCAAGTACTTAAGTTAGCACTGGAACAATCACAACAAGGTGCTAGTTATGACGTATTGGTAAGCATTGAAGGGGTTGAAGAATGAAATAGAATTGTAAAGATAAAGGGTGTAAAGAAAGTAGCCCTCCTTACAACTTAGGCAGAAACCGGGTAAATTCATATGCTATTGAGATCATTTTTAATGATTCTTGATATTGAAGATAGACATCATGGACCCAGTGATGCAAGGCACAACCCATCCCAGCTAACTTAGATATCTCTCAAAAGATATTTGTTTTAATCACACGGAGAAAACACATTATCTATTGATTTATTCACTCCGAATAAATTGGTATTGAAAAGGTGGCACTCTTCTCCAGCCTCCGATCACTAAATGCACGATCGAGTCTAGAGCCATTTGGGATCATCAAATATCTCATTAGAACACATTTTCATTATTCCTTGCTTGTTCACACAATGTGAAAAGTAAGAAAGATATTAAGAGTCCTACGCAAAATCTTCACGATCTTGCCTGAACATCCGAGTAATACGAAAGTATTTACAATGAAGATGGAAATCCTTCTTGAGTGAACGTCAAAAAGCTCATGGTAGGTGCTTGTGCGATTCTTTATGAATCAAACTTGTGATAACTAGAAAGCAACAGTGGTTTAAACTCTTAAATGAATTTAAACACGTTCCAGGCCTCTACGCAATATCTTAGTGATCTTGCCAGAACATTCAGAGTAATACTATTAAGTATTTACAGTGACGAATGGAAATCCTTCTAGTGTTAACATCAAACAGCACTTGGTAGGTAACTTGCAAGATTCTATATGAATCAAGCTTGTGACAACTGGAAAGCAACGATGGTGCGGTTCTTAATTGAACTTCACTTGTTCCAGGAACATGAATTGACGGCTTCAAATCATGCGGATAATATTATCCAAATGATTCACTCTTTACGTTCGCAGTCAGCTTTGGACGGTCGAGTAAAGAGAACGGGTTTACCCGCGAAATCTTGTCAAGGAGGTTCTTTATTGAAACTACCTGTCACAAGTACGATATCTAATATCGTCCAACGGTCTTCACCGACCGGAGGTAAAATGCTACCGAATTAGAATGAAATGTTCAAGGCCATTTCATCCGTGTATATGTTTTGTTGCTGACTGTCTTATGTAGAGTAACAAGAAGGTGGCATTGTGGTGTACAATCCAGAAGAAGTCGTCACAACATGCTTATACTACGTACACTTAGTACTTCAACTAATTCAAGAAAGTCTGAAGGTCAAGTCTTCCGCTGTATCAAACTCTGAATCTTTCAAGAATTATAAAGGTATAAGTATGTGGAACATGAAGTCACGAAGAGGCGAATATCATAAGTGAGGAATGCACAAGGTCAAGGCAAGGAAACATGCTCAAGACTTAAGTCAAAGATCACATGAAGCATATTCACAAGAACAAGATCGAAGACTCAAGCATAGATGTTAGGTTTAAGATTTTGTAAAAAGATGTGACCTCCCTTAGGGGGAGATTGTTGGAAATACATTTTTCTAATAAAGTCTCGGTCACATCTTAGTTAGCATAGATAACGAGATATAGAATATTTAGAACTTTGTCTCTTGGAGCGACCTCCCTTAGGGGGAGATTGTTGGAAATACGTTTTACGTATTTATGAAGGATCGGTCGCTCCAACGATATATTAATGTATTGGGCTCATGATATAGTTATTTATCATATAGTCCATATAGCCCACATGTAGGGTGGGCTATATATACCCCCTCCTAGCATGTTAGGAGGGGTTGGTGGTTTCATTTATTCATTAATACATTTACTTTCTCTCTCTACTTCTCTCCCTTCTCTCCTTTCTCTCTCTACACCCTCATCTCCCTTCTCATCTCTTTTATATTTATCAATCAAACTACCCATCTAATCCATCCAATCCTCCATGTAGAATAAGCCAAGATTTACGTAGACCTTCATCTCGTGTTTTGGACTAAATTGGTTTTTGGTTGTTCCGATAGATAGTCACGTGTTGTTGACCAAATTAGTTTCTGGAACATGGTTAACCTTATATTCAAGTTAATCTTTCACTCACAATATTTCAAAATGTGTGCTTAAAATTAAGATTGTTACTTACACATTTTTAAAAGTGTAGGCGAAAATTAGATTTTAGTTCACACTATTTTAAAAGTGTGGGTGAAAGTTAGACTTTTGCTTATACTTTTTAAAAAGTATGGGTGAAGATTAGACTTTTGTTCATACTTTTTTAAAAGTGTGGGTGAAAGTTAGACTTTTGCTCATATTTTTAAAAAAGTGTAGGTGAAAGTTAAACTTTTGTTCACACTTTTTTTTAAAAGTATGGGTAAAAGTTAGATTTAACCTTACAAAAATCCAAAAGATAAAAACCTTACATACATTTATGTACATTTGTAATTAACAGGACACCAAACACAGTTGTTGGTTATACCAATACCTAACACCATCAAAGGTTAATTTGCGTTTAACAAACCTTTTTTTGTAAATACAAACCGATATTTATACGACCAAAAATTCATATGGGACAAAACACAATAAAACGATAATTTACGTTTAACCAACATAATTAAAGAAACCAATATCGCTACAACGAAAAATTAACATGGGATAAAACACGCCCGTTGGGTGGGCCAAGGTTTAAAAATATAAAAAAAGAAGTTTTGTTTAAGTTTTCTTTGCATAAAAACAAGTCACACTACAAACAGATAAAACTAATACTCAAACGCACCTTAAAAAAATATTTGTGAAATGACCCCGCCCGTTGGGCGGGTTACGAAACTAGTATGTATATATATATATATATATATATATATATATATATATATATATATATATATATATATATATATATATATATATATATATATATATATATATATATATATATATATATATATATATATATATATATATATATATATATATATATATATATATATATATATATATATATATATATATATATATAGTGTAAGGTTCTTTTCAGAACCAATAAAATGTACAGAACTGCGAGAACCACCTTTTATTCTTAATAATACATATGTATTTTCCTCGTAATTTTTAAATTATACGTTTAATAATTGTTTTATTGGTTATAAATCCGAGTATGATGAACGATATGAAGAGTGCACATGTGTTTTTATATTATCCATCGAGAAGGTAGTTATGATACAGACGAAACAAAATACATGTGCATGGTCCTTGAATACATGTATCTAATGACCTAACACGATGAGAATCCATGCACGTCTACATTGTGAACTAACACGATAAAAATACATGTGCATTTTAAGAGTAAAAAGGCGGTTCTCGCAGTTCTCTACATTTATTTGGTTCTGAAAAGAACCTCACCCTATATATATACATATATATATATATATATATATATATATATATATATATATATATATATATATATATATATATATATATATATATATATATACATATATATATATATATATACACACACACACATATATATATATATATATATATATATATATATATATATATATATATATATATATATATATATATATATATATATATATATATATATATATATATATATATATATATATATATATATATATATATATATATATATATATATATATATATATATATATATATATATATATATATATATATATATATATATATATATATATATATATATATATATATATATTTGCGTTCATGTAAGAACCAATCTTAAGATAAAAACAATAGGAACCAATCACAATACACCAAGTGTCTTTTTTTATTAAAAGAAACATAAACTAGAAATAATATAATTAAGGGTAGCATGGTCATTTATCTCAATGCATGACCTTAATTAACCTTATTAAATAACAAAGACAAAAAGAAAAAATGAAACGGTGGTACCATCATCATGATTTAGCATTTGATAAGTCAACAAAACATTTAAATATTCATTGGAATTTGTCACACATTATAAGTCTTTGGATAAGAATTCGCTAAGAATTGGTGACTTAAGAGATTCGTGAATAATCTTTAGATCGAGTACTTTCCATGATTATATATACCTCTGATCTCATCTCTTATTTTATTACACATATATTTACATCACAATCATATATAATTGGTCGTTGGACTTGACGACAAAAGGAAAGAAAGTAACGGTACCCCATCTTTTATTATATATATTCCATAGCCTTTTAAGAGTTTAAACATCAAGTGTGTCGTAAACATAAGTTCTAAAAAATTAGCTTATCATTACAAATGTATTAATTGACGAAGTGTATAAAAATGTGGTATGAAAATAATGTGTCACTAAAACTATATTATATAATAAATGTGCCAAGGAAAACGACATATGTAAGTAAGTATGTGTCATAAAAATGTGTTTCGTTTCAAAAATATTAAAAAAATTAGTGGCACAATTTTTTTTATACGTCGCTAAATATAATTACACTAAATATATGTTAAATGTGTCATAAAAAATTAAATGTGTCAACAGATGTATGTATCATTAAAAAAATTAAACGTGTCATAAAAATTGTTATAACAAAAGTTATAAAATAATCAAATGTGTCACAAAATATATAAAATGTGTCGTTAGAAAATATAACAAAATATATGTATCACCTCATGACAAACGTAATGTATTTGAAACTTTATAACACATTTAATAATGATAGAAAGAATACGTGGGTTTCTTATCAATTCATTAAAAGGGTTATTAAAATGGAATTATTTTTAATGTTTATTACAATAATGCCACTAAATTTATTTAACTAGCTTTTATTAGATCAAAATTAAATTTATGCATCCAACGGTCTAAAACGGTTCTTTTTGTTTTTACTTTAAGGCTTGCCACTACAATAACGCTCATCTATATATATATATATATATATATGTATATATGTATATATGTATATATGTATATATGTATATATATATATATATATATATATATATATATATATATATATATATATATATATATATATATATATATATATATATATATATATATATATATATATATATATATATATATATATATATATATATATATATATATATATATATATATATATATATATATATATATATATATATATATATATATATATATACATACATATATATATATATATATATATATATATATATATATATATATATATATATATATATATATATATATATATATATA